>SNQN01005916.1:0-33311 GCA_008642245.1 Bassia scoparia
TCTGAATCCGCCAATATTTTTAGAATTATTTTTCCGATTTTCTATGATTTCTTGAATTTGTGCGAACAGTTCATTAAAATACGCAGAATACGCAGAAAATACGTGAATAATTAGAAAAATACTCCTACCTGAAAATACGTCCGGAACCTTCCTGGAACATTCCTAGAACTTCCTTGCTGGAGGCAAGGGTGTCTAGGTGCGTCGAAATCAAGGGAACTCACGAATAAAAATCGGAGAACAAAATATATCCGCAGGTTTTTGGAAATATATGCTTACAAACCTATTCTGAGCGTATATACGCTGAAATGGAGCGTATATACGCTCACCAGGCGCTGAGCGTATATAACGCTCCATTTTGAGCTCATATACGCCTCATACAGGAGCGTACATACTGCCTCCATATTGAGAACGTATATACGCGCTCACCTTTCCATACGTTTCTTTGCCAAATTCAATCAAAATGAGAAGCTACTATACGCGTGGAATGAATCGTATTAGTACGCTCCCCTATATGAGCGTATATACGCTCATTCCCCCAGACGTATTATTACGCAGGTTTTCTCTTGCCTCGATTTTTGCTCGTGCCTATAATACTTGCATGCCATTGCTCAAGTCCACACAGCGACTTGCTCAAATATACGCACCATTCACGACTCACGACCTTCACAATCTCACAAGACTCATAGTCACAAACACATCGAAAGACACCTTCTCACACACTCAAAAACACATTCGATTTCAATTCAAGCATCGATTCCATTTCAGACCATAACCAAGCGAAATAAGCGGTTATATTAACATCTGAGATTACCCACAAAAACCCTTTCTTCACTCTTTTTTCAAGTCCTTTTTGTCTCTTCTAATTCTGCACTAACCATTGTTATGAGTTTTACTGTCAATTACAAGCATGTAGCAAACTCACTGTTTAATCGTTCATGTAAATATCGTAGTTTTTATTCATATTTCATGTCCTCATGAGTTTTTGGCTTCACTTATTATTCTATTATTATTGTCAATTCACTAAACGCGTTTGTTGGTCTCCATTAGCGAATTCAATCAAAAGTGCGATTCCTTGATTTATATTCTAATTACATTCGATTTTTGCGAGTAGACAAGGTGAGAGGATAGCACATACATATTTTTCTTTACTAACCTTTGTTTTTCAGTCTCTTATGTAATATAATTCAATCCACACTTGCTTATACTATGCCTTAAACAAAGACCAAAATTTAATTGTTTGTCGACAATCTAAAAGTCACGATAATCATGGACTACCGGTTTTCTAAGACCTTCATTTACCAGCTTACTAACAAAACAAATTGCCGCCCTTATCCAGTTTGTAGAAGTCATGTCTTGTTTATCAATAGCAACCCACCTAGTAATTCAACGGCACTTTCAAAGGCAAATCAATAGGCTCTTATTGCAATTCAATGTGTAATGATTCTTATGACACTACAATTGAGACCGAGTAGACAGGCCGCTACCCATGCGGGCGAATTGGTCTACAGATCTGTATTCCGTTTAACCATGTCCCCGAACCCCACGACCTGGTACTTATGGCACGTTGGGGCCTTATTTGGCACTCCAAGTTTTCGGTCGTTCTGAAAACCTATCATAGGCACCGGTGGCGATCCCCTCAATCGATACATCTAAGACCCGCCACAACCACGGCACACACTAGCACAACCCTCTATCAACAAATCTATACATGATCGTAAGGCCCCCAGACGCATTTCACATGCGGATTCCAGTGGCTCAAAAACTCGCAGGACACATGAAAGCTCAAGGTTTCACGCCCCCCCTAAGCTTTTCGGGCGAACCCGTACACGTTTTTGACGACTTCACTGCGGGATAATCCCATTTGGTGAGTGAAGACCTTAACATCTCAGTTCCATATTCAATAAATCAATGAATTTTCTCTGTGACCTCGAATAGGTCATGCGCTTTTAGCACCCTGGGTCTCAATATGGCAGTTCTATCTCGAGATCACCTTAATGGGATTTATCCTTTGCATGCTGGTTAATTAGGAATCACATGCCTAGGTAATCCTATCCCGCCCATGCCGCGTATGCACGTGTACATCGGAAATGCGTGTATATAAGGTGGTATCTCGGCCATACCGAGCACCCCAAAATTGTGGTGAGTGAAATTGACCCAGCTTACTCGTTCAGGCATGACCTTCCACTTCAGACTTCAAACCAAGCCCGACCTATAGTTCACTCTATATCCTGACCTTAAGAATAAATGGTTTGCGTTTCAACTCAATTGTGCTTGTTAACACTCATATGACTCTCTTTGTTCCAGTCCATCTGGTAAGCCACCAAACTAAGCCCCACTCCCTTAATCTATGTTTTGGTTCAAGACACTGAAGTTTGTGATCCATTAGGCCAATATCCCACACATCCAATTTCATTCAAACTCCGTTCGGAGCGCCTGAGTCTGACATTAGGTTCCGATTCATCCAAGGCGATCTTAAATCTGGACTAGATTCGACCTTTTGGGCCTTAAACTGAAATTAGTTATCTATTCAATGCCAATTCAAAGAACCTCGAGTCGTGAATGAGTCGTTCCATTCAACTTTCAACCCAAGAGCCATTGAATCTGAGTTAGGTTGGCCGCTTCAAATCCCAAGAACCTTAAAACTGAATGTAGGTTCGATCATAGACTCAACCCTAGGAAACTTGATTCAAGCCTTAGGCCCCACTGTTCAATTTTCAAGTGCTCGGCATATTGGTCTACAAGAGGTCCTCTCGTAATTCTTGAAATAGGCCCCCATCTTAGGTTTGAACCTTTCTCGAGTTCTTCGCACCTTAAATTCAGATTTGGTCGACTAGCCCATTCTAAGTCTACTTTCGAGTCCCAGTCCTGACGTCCAGAACCTCAAGACTGGAGAGTTAGGTTTGTTCTAAGACTTTTTCAAGCGTAGACCAAATCTTTTTGTCTCTGCGGCGTTCTAAAGGTAATGTTCTTCGATGTTCAGCACAGATAGCAGAACTGAACCTGCTGCTTCTGGGGCCCAAAGAGGCAAGGAAAGTATAGTCATACACATCCCTACCTCCACAAAAGGCCCATGTCTCTTGACCCTCCATCATCCACAAAAAGTCCCACATCCTATACCTCCTGCCCCAACTGGAAACACCATCAACACCACTACCATCAAAGCCTCCTGAGTCACCCCAAGGCATGGATCACTCGAATCTCGCACGGCCTTCTCTAGATTGAGTCACAGAAGTCCATTTCCCAGCCTTATATGACCCTTCATCAATTCTTTGTCCCTTGTCTATGTAGTCCTCTTCCGATTACAATAACCATGTCTATGTTGCAATCAATTAAACATGAATTCATTGTATTTGCACATATTATTTTCTATTCATATGCAAGTCCTCAAACAACTCATTGGCCCCCACATGCGGTTTAATCATACTCCCTATGGCAATTATTTAATTTGAACATAATGTCCCCAGAGAGCACCTTCTTTCACAGTTCCACAAAATGACCCCCTCCCCTTCATTCCGCTTCGGTCACATTCACACTCAAAAACCCTTTTGCAACCTTTTGAGCCACACAACACTATCATTTTGGTCCTATCCTCCCCTTCTCTTCATCACACATTTACCTAACCCCTTTGACCAAAACGGTGGCGTAGCGAACCAAGACAACTTGCAAAAGAAAGAAAGAAAAAGAATAAAAATTGGGCAAACAAGAAAAAGCAAAAAATCAAACGCTCCCGACACAAACACAGTTTTCACCAACGCAACTCATTTCAAAATATCCAATCCAAGTTCAAAGACCCAGATTCAACACAAAAGCAAAAGGCTAAAAAGCACACTGACCTACCGTGGGTCACTTCGAAAAACAGTCAAGCCATCTTTCAACCTCAAACTTACAGCCTCACCATCTACAACACACAAGCGCCCTCTCGCACACCGACGCCATTGTCTCAAATCTCAATCAAACTACGTTGGTCTGATTCCGTAAGGATACGTAGGAAGCCTACCTTCTCGAGTTCGACCCGCTATCAGCATTTAACACTTAAATCATTCTGAGCCTTTGAGTGCTTGACTGGCTAATAACTTCGATTATGTTTTGCCAGTTTAGAACCTCACATAACTCATGTGAACCCAACATCATATAAGCCACCTCGTATCTAAGCCATCATCTTGACCCTTACCACAAATTTGACCCCTTTTTATTTCTACGAACATAGCCATATCTTTGGTCACCTTCAAGGACTCATTTGACTCAATCCCAAAGAAGTAAAGCCACCTGACCCTTTGGTCAGTACTATCTTCGGTTGGGGAACTGCATCCATATCATCCATCCATCTTACCCATATGTTGACTCTAGCCGTAGAACCCACGGTTGTTCTCAAAATCCCGCGTGTGGGGCTCGTTGTTATCAATGCTCCTTAGTTATCCAGTTGGGGGCTTCTTGTCTCCTAAGGCCGATTACAGTGTGTCGACGTCTTTTTGCTATCAAGAGAGAATCCGTGAAAAATCACTTTTGGACCCTGCTCTCTTTCCAATCAAAGTCACTGTATCAAGTCACGTGTCAAACCCATCTAGTCTCGTCCAAATGTCACCTTTTTCTAGTCACTTCTTCAAACACACTCTTCAATTGGCACCTAGGTACTAGTTAGACTCTAGATCGATCCTTTCATGTCTTAGAACCAGACTATAACTAGACATCTTTCAAATTCAAAGCTCATATCAAAGCATTTCTAGATCAGACCTAGACCAAACACTCTCAAATATGTCTAAGAACCAAGCCTAGACTAGACTCTTTCAAATTCAAAGGCTCATTCAAATCATGTCTAGAATCAGTCCAGACAAGACTCTCTCAAAACCATTGTCTAGAACCACGACCATAGACAAAGACTCCTTTCAAATTCAAAGGACTCTCTACAAAACCACGTCTAAAACCAGGGACCTAGAACAAAGACCCTTTCAAATTCAAAGCTCTCTCAAATATGTCTTGACCAGTACCTAGGACTAAGACTCTTCAAACTTCAATGACTCTCTTCAAATCATTGTCTAGACAGACCTAGACAAAGAACTCTTTCAATTCAAAAACTCTCATCAAACCATGTCTAGACACCACGACCTAGAGCAAACCCTTTCAACATTCCACATGGGCTCTCATCAAACCCATGTCTAGAACCAGACCTGACAAGACCCTTTCAAATCTCAATGCTCTCTCAAATATTTCTTCAAATCCAGCACCCCCAGACAAGCCCCTTCGAATTCAAAACATCTTTCAAAATCAATGACCTCTCTCCTCTTCTCCCAATATCAAGGTCACAACTGACAAGTCAACATTGCACTGCAATTTGCATATAGACATAAAACAGACCTTATTGTCCGTCACCAAGGTAGTCCTTTTAATCCTGACATTACGGGGCTATCGTTTTCAAGTCAATGCTCATTTCTCTCGGGAATAGCATGGGACGCACCTGATCATTTGCTCCCAGTCAGCGACACGGGGAATGACACGCTCAAGGACTCAGATCAACATACAAGCAGCATCGAACCGGCATGGAACCGCGCTTACAGTACAAACTAACCTTCTGTTTTGTAGTACCGGCGGAAAAAGGGTAAACTCCCAGAGTCGCCAGAACGTCTTAGAGTTGCTCTCCGTCCCAAACTCGAATTACTTGACTGTTCGGCTTACGAAACTATCGTCTCTTAAGAACTCAGTATCCAACACAGGTGGCAGCGGCTCTGCTAGACAACCGTGAGAATGTCGTCTCCCCAAAATGAGTAATCCGTGATGATAACTATACCGTGGTCTCGCGTATGTTTCGACTCTGGAAAAGATGCTTTGAAACCACGAAAGTTAGAAATACGTGAGGTCGTACTCGACATTATTGAGCAAAGGTCACCTACCAGGCAAAACATCGTTTTTCTTTCGGATATTTCGATAAACTCACACTAAGAAGTGTTCAAAGTTTTCAAACGATTACACTGGCGATTCTCGTGCTTTTTGTTTTCCCATCATGCTGCGTTCACACATTTTGTCCTGAACTCCGCCAAATATTTTTAAATTATTTTTCGCCATTTTCTATGAGTTTTCTAACTGAATTTATGCAATATTATAAATACGAACAAGAAAAAATACGCAGTAGAACAATACGTCGAATTAATTGAAAATACTCCGGAATACGTGGAACCTTCCAGAACATTTCTAGCAACTCCTGTGCTTGGAGAGGCTAGGGTGTCTAGGTGCGGTCAATCAAGGAAATCAACGAATAACATCGGAGGAAAGCAACAATATATCGAGTTTTTGGAAAAAATAAGCCTCAACCTTTGAAGCCGTAGTATACGCTGAAATGGAGCGTACTATCGCTCACCAGGAGGTATATACGCTCCATTTGAGCGTATAACCCTCACCTTGACCATACGTTATTCTGCCAAAATCAATCAAAAATGAGAAGCGTGTGATACGCTGGACCATGAGCGTATTACCGCTCCCCATAGCATATATAACGCTCACATCCCAGCGCATATCATACGCAGGGTTTTCTTTGCCTCGATTGCTTACCTCGTTGCCCTATAAATAACCTTGCATCCACTATGCTCCAGTCCACCCCACACGACCTCTTGACATACGCCACATGCACACCTCAGAACCTTACAACCAAATCTCAAAAGACTTCAAGTCACAAGACACCATCTAAAAACCACCTCTCCAAAACACTCAAAAAACACATTCCGATTTTCCAATTCACACACAGCATCGATTCTCTTCGACCCCCATCAACAAGCGACAATAGGGTTAAAATTGAGGTTACTCACCAAAACCTTTCTTTCCTCATTATTTCAATCTTTTTTGTTCTCTTTTATTTGCACGCTAACATGTTAAAATGAGTAATAATAATATTACATTAAAGCAAATGATAGAAACATAATACAATAAATATAAGAATATTACAAATATGTAGGTTTTATACTTACAACATTTTTCATTGTCTCCACTGTTTTGCTTCATTCACTTAACTAATTCATATTATTACTTGTCAACTACTAACGCGTGTTGTTGCTCAATTTTAAGCATTCAGATCAAAAAGGCTCCGATCCATGAGTTTTATTCTTAATAATTTTGATTGTTTGCCAGTGACAAGTGAGGAGGGATACAAATACATTATTATGCCCTTTACTAACCTTTGTTTCATGTCTCCTTATGTAATATATTCAATCACCACTTGTATATATGCTTAAACAAACCGGCAAAATTTAATTGTTTGTCACATTAAACCAGATAATCATGGTCACGCCCGGTTTTCTAAAGCACTTCTTTATTAACATGACTAAACATCAAGTGACCGCGCTTTCCATTGTAGAAGTTCTGTTGTTCTATAATGCAACCCACCTGTAATCATGCACTTTCAAAGTCAAATCAATGAGGCTCTTTTGAATTACAATCCTGTTATCGATTTATGAAACTACAATAGAGACCGAGTAGAGGCACCGCTACGCATGCGTGCGAAATGGGTTACAGATCTTGATTCGTACATTGTCCGCCAACCATTACTGGTTACTTGATTGGACGTGTGGCCATTAATTTGCAAACCAATTTCTCGGGCGTCCCGTAAAACCTTATAATAGGCACGGTGCGATCCCCTAATTCGATTGACCACGCCTCACAGCTCCCAACGCATTTCACATGCGGAATTCCCATGGCTCAAACTCCATAGACACTGAAGCTCGCACTAAAGTCACGCCCCCCCCTAAGGCGGCGGCGAAGCCATAACACATCGCCATCAATGCAATAATAAGGCATTATACTCAATTCATCGTTAATGCCTTTTGCTCCAGCTAGGAAAGTAGATGGATCATCTCCAGTCACGCCAACATACCAATTAAAGCCTAAATGGAGTACCGCTTCTAAATCCTACAAGTCTAGTCGATGCAAGTAAGCTAGTAAACTAATAACCCCTCCAATCCATTTGATGATTTGAATAAAGCATATCTCTCACATTCAAGCTTGGCGTGCCCGCAAACAACAAAGACTGATCAGACGCCACAATTTGGGGAAAAGTAATGATAATTGAGTTTATGAATTCATCATTTGAAGCCTCAATCACTGAGATTGGCGCTCTAGCTACCAGGCTAGGAAACTACTACAAACTGTTTTAAGAATCAAAGCAACAAATTTCAAGCTAGCAAACCACACGAGCCATGAATTCACAATAAGAATGAAATATAGTTCAAATTCTACTTTTAATCGACAACCAACTCGACACAAAAGCACTAACAAATGATCACAACACTACTCAAGATTCCAATTATGAACAAGGAAACAATTGAACTCATAATAAAACCTACATAATCCAAGAAAAAAGAAATGCCATAGCAACAGAATGAACTTGCTCAACTAATACTTATGTACTGAAAATTGGATGAATTGATTTCTAGATGCAAGACGCCTTGGTCCAGTGTTGAAGATTCTACAAGCAATTTGTGAAGAACACTAAATGAAACTTCTCTCTCCTAAATCTAAGAACACAAAACTGAGAATTTCGATATTAGAAGAAATAGACAAATGTGCAATCTGAAACACATGAAATTCCTAACAACTCTACTTCTCAACTTGTTTTTTCTCTCCTCAACAATCAAAATATCTATATCATACATAATTAGACGTTTTTCATGATACAGTGTCATCTACCATATAACATGCTGCCACAATTTTCTCCAAAAGGTCTCAACCACAGCCAAGTCAAAACCCACAGTCAAGCGCCAAGCGACGAGCCTAGGCGCGGCACGCACAATCGACGGCTTGGTCGCGGACGACTTCTGATCGGAGGAGAAAGTGGAAGACGAGGTGCAAGCCTGGCGAGGCCCACCCGTTACAGACGATACTACAATGGAAGAGCAGAGGCACGGATCGCCCTTAGCCACTTCCCGCAAGCGAAATTGGACAGAGAGGGAGCACGGTCTCGCCTGCAGCTTGTGCGGGCTCGCGGCAGTGGCACAGGATCGCCAATTCTACCATACAGCCTCAATGAAAGGGATTTGGGCGGGCTCGCTGGACTATTGAGAAGCTGACTTCGAACGGACGTTAGATTTTGCGTCTGCTTGCTCTGAATCGCAGCATATAATTTCGTTGAAACCTCTAAGTCTATTTTCCAATGCAAAAGCATATTTTCAAATTACAGTTGAGGTTAAATTATGGCCTCCAGAAAGATGTTAGCGTCTAGAAGCCACACTATAAAGCAACAACCCTTGCCATTGACCACGCCAATCCTGTACAACAACACACAAACTTGATATTAAGTGCAATGAATAGAATAATGATTAAGTAACAGCTAAAAAACCTAAGAAAACACTTTAAAACTACACCATAAGAAAAACCTACTTAGCAAAGTGAGAAATAAACAAAGGGCTAGTAAAATGTATGTCGAAAACAAAGAAAATGGCCGAATAGAAGAAATAAATGCCTAGAATTGACCATTTTACGCTCTATCACTCCCCCAACCTAGCACCTAACTCCAGTTTTGTGGACTTACAGTCCCTTTTGGCAACTAGTGCACTTACAAAAAAAACAAAACACAAACTTAAAAAACACGAATTCGCCTAGGAGGACAAGGTTGCTCTCGTGAGTTTCACAAGGAGAATCCCACAAATCCATATATAAAGGAAGTCCAGCACAAGGTTTTCAAAACCACACAAGAAATAATGTGGAAAAATACAAAGCACAAAGTGACAAAATGTGGAAACAAAATCCAAGTTGCCTCATGGAAATGGATTTCTTGAGACTGTTAAGGGTGCTTAATGAAGCGTAGTATGTCCCCAAACTAAAGCGGCAAGTATCAAGAATATCACAAAGTGTATTGAACTTAGCACGAAGCTGCATGAACATTACCAATCACCTCTCTTCTCTCTCCCCAGTACTCTCCCTCGGCATCAAACCGAACCAAACTGTGCCACTCATTAATCAAGGAAAAGACTCAAAGAAGAGCGGAGTACTATATTATTGTAGAGCGCACATACCTTGAGAATCACAAATAGCACGAGTATCTTGTGTAATCCCTGCACTTTTGTGACTCAATCTCAAGCAAAGCGGCTTACAGGGTTTTAATGTTAAGCACTGGGTAGTGTCGGAAATGCATTTGCTTGTGGTTAATCCTTCTAGTAGGAGGTTACCATCAAACCAAAACTTTTGTGAGGAAAATAGCCCAATTCTCATCAACTCACACACTTTGGGAGGCAAGCACCTTTTGCAACTTGCTTGCTTTCTCCCATTCTCCTTATGCCAAACTGACTTTGAGACTTTACCTTTTTCTGTACTTTCATTACAATCTTTTTGCATTATTTGTTTTTTTTCTCTTTTCTTTGCACTTGGGATATTACTTAACTTTAGCATGATTACTAATGTATCCTTAACATATTTAGCAACCCTTTGAGGCTTTAATACACTGAGCCTTTTTAAACAATAGCCACACTCACTTGTTATCATAAGGGTGCAAGCATTTGAAACTTGTTTTAGACGGCTATTGCGTCGGCGTGGCGGTCAGCACAAGGCGGACTAGTCCAGTATCGCCTTGCTCGGGGGTAAATTTAAGGCGCGTCGGTTTGTTGCTAGATATGGATTCCTGGCTTTAGCTATTGTGAGTATGCCCTGGATTGTTGTGTGTAACTGAATAAGAGAACAGGATCCCACTTGCACTTCTTTTGGGATAGTTGCAGCAACCGTTCAATTATCCATTGTGAGCTTGGAATATGAACCTGGCTAAATACCTTGACAGTCCGACAATTGACGAACCCTCAAATCTCTTTTAATTTTCGTCCTAAGTGAAACGATTGCATTTGATCTCTGTTGCGACGATCTCCATGCCTTGAGAGCTATATGAGTGATACAGCTTAAGAGCTTACCTGAAGTGTCCTCGCATGCGGCATTTTTGCAGGTGAGATCGCATGTTAATTGTCTGGAGTCTCTAAAGAACTTCCTTAGTGCAGGGTATCGTCCTTCGCGCTTCCTTTTTAACTTACGATATCATCGTCAACATTAAACCTACTAATTTTTGACTGTATCATGTCCTGAAAGAGCAGAAGCGCAACCTGGCCAGCTCGTTAATTAGTGCTGCATTTTGAGATTAAAGCATCACAGACGCTCTGTTAGCAAAATAGCCCCCACGGTAGTGGAAGGTTGTCTTTATCCTGTTTTCTTCGGCCAATTCTTATACTTGATTATACCCGATTCCCCATTCCATGAATGAGAGCAAGGCGAATCGCTCGCGGTGTTGTCACGAGAACGTCTATGTGTCGGTAGAGGAAGCTCGCTCCTTTGGACTCTTCCTTTGTTTTTCACGACTTTACACAACATTCGACCGTCCATCTATTCTTAGGTACAGGACATTTTCTGATGCACTTGACGGGTACTTGACAACTTATGTAAGCCTGTATTGTGCTTGCTTAATTACTTCCTGCGACTGGTTAAGGACCACACAAGAAAACAATGCCGTTTGCGCAGCGACCCGATTTTCGTCGGCTAACACATTTCTTTTTTAGTCGCAAAAAAAATTACGCGCCGATTTTGCGACCAATTTTTTGAGTAAGAAAATGGTCGGCACAAACTTCTTGAGGAAGGAATTAGCAGTCGAAAATCGCGTCGCCTAAACAGCTGTATCGGTCGCTAAAAGAATAGCGACACCGATTTTCACTCGGCGTCTATCAATCCTGGCAGTTATCCTTCTAAAAACCGCGAAAAATTGAGTTAGCGACCGACTTGCGCGACCTTAATCAAATCTTTCATCTCCATTTTGTTTTATGAATTTTCGAGGCTTTTCTCCAATTTCCTTACTCGAACGGCTACCTAAACCTGCTAACAACGAATCCATTCTTCATCGCATACACCTCCGCTGGTACTCAGGCACCGCGCATGCGCAGACCTATCTAACAATAAAAAATCCTAATTAGGATTCTTAGTGAATGCACAGACCTATTTCTATAAATGCCACCTGTGCGATGCAGCATCTATTGGTAATCCCGGCAAAAGGACAGGTCTACCACTATCGCTAGTTAATGCTAAAGTTCTGGTTCTCTATTGCATAGCAAGCATTCATTTAACGTATTCTGTTTTGAACCCCACATCCAAATAATGTGGTTGCGCCCGTCCTTTAACTGCAATTAGCTCTGTTTCTGTGACCTACCAATTAACAAGCTTCCTTAAAACGAAAAAGTTATTTGAGATATTTCTAACTCTCACCAGTCATGTACCACTTAATAAATGACCACCATAATAGCCAACAACATTCGAGAGTGAACAACTTCAAATCATCCAAAGCTCATAAAATATCAACAAGTGTGCAACGAACGTATAACAATTAATTCCAAAAACAAGAAACTACTCCAGACAGCACAGTTTAAAATTGGACACATACATATGAGCCTCAGCAGAGGCTTTATGAGATATAATTGAGTTTAAGAATGCCATGCATCAATAAATTTTTTCAGCGGTCAATTTTAATAAGATACAACCCTTTTTAAACGGCGGATTAACAGTTCTCTACTCCTCCAATTGAAACCATATTGACCAATATGCCACAAAATAAGAACATGATTTTCAACCACTAGTTGCACACTGCCAGTAGATGATTCATTTTTATGGACCTGACAGGGTCCATACAAGGCTTAAAAGCGCAAGGATCTTCTACCCCTTGGCTCCAACATGCCAACAACTACCACCCTTAGGCTCCTATTGCAAGTGCAGAAGAGTTTATGGTCCGCACTATCACCACATGAATATTATTATCCCAATAGCCCAGGGGAAAACATTTCTCAGAGTCCTGCACAAAAACAAAGTGATGCAAGCAAAAACGAAAATAGAAGGAAATAGTATCATTCAAGAGTCGAGGCAGAACAAAATGCCTCAACAGTTGAGAGCGATGTCGGAACAAGATCTCTCTTAATCTCACACGATAACGTTTTAAGATTACGAAATATCTAATTTATTTCATTACACAACCTTACTTGTAGGTGTCCTAATGGTTTACTTGGTACTGTATCAGAGACACTTTACTAGAAAGCTTATTAATACTAGATTTCTCACTGCATGAGTATCAAGTGTATTTGAACTACGCTCGTCCAATGTGTAAATTCTCTGAAATCAGAGGTCAACTAAAGTGTCAAGACACATCCTTAATTAAACTGAGAATTTCCCTAACACTCATCTCAAAATAATGAACTTTCATAACCTACCCTTACTTCCTCTATAAATGTTGTGTAAAACTTTCCCTGCTTGTTAAGATGATGAAAAAGTTTCCACTGCAAGCATGATACATAAAATTGTCCACAAAATTAAACAACATATGGCAAGATGATAGGGAAAAAGTGTTCAGCCCTTCTTAGCAAATTTTTATGGATACAATAAGACACGAAACTAAGCTAGCACCTCTAGCTAAGCCCACTAATGTAGCATAATGCATGGTTAATTTCTACTATTCTGATTCTTATAACTCATTTATGCTCCTAAAATATGCTAAATTTAAATAGGCCAACAACATCACCTTTCCCCTCAGCTGGAGACCAACAACCCTCAGGGGGCCCTTTGGGAATCGCTATTTCAGCTTGCAACTTGATTTTAAAGTTTAGAGCATTCAGTTCGTTTCTCCAAATTCCTCTACAAAGTTGAACATATTAAGAAAAAGCTTTTCAAATTTTACAGCCTCAGTTATTTTACCCTGAAATTGAAGACAGAGGCATCGTCCTTCGAACCACACCAATTACCCAGACACAACCACCATGTGTATAGTTGACATCATAAGCACATGTCAATAGAATATATTCTATCGTTGCCGGAGCGATTAATAATCATAACATTCTGTCGCGCATAGCCGCAGAAGACAGAAGAAAACATTGAATTAATCTTACCCCAATAGAGGGAAGAGCTGCTGCTGCCTTTGAAGAAGCCCTAAAACCCTTCTTTTCAACTGGAGCAGCCTTACTCTCACCCCAAATGATAGGAACCAGTGGAGCACCTCTTCTAAGGAGCTCTGTCCTAAATCTTTCAGCTTTCTGCATTGCAAAAGTAACACTCTCCTTCTTGCCAGCCAGAATTACCTAATATTTAAATTGGTCTCAGTATCTGAGGGTACTCAAAAAGAAAACTCCAGTAAAATGCAACCATCTAAAAGAATACAATGCATAAAATGAAGCCAAAGACTCCAATAATAATAGCAAAATAGAGATAGGATGACTTGAAGGGAAAACAACTAAATAAAGACACTATGTGCATATCATATAATCTGCTAATGTCTTTTTTTTCTGCGTGGCATACAATAAACACACTATCATTCTACCTTAAAATATGACGATACTGAATACTAACCGGTCTAACAGTGTCCCTTAACTGCACCAATTCAACAACCCGATTAGTTGAAAG
This sequence comes from Bassia scoparia, assembly GCA_008642245.1. Lineage (NCBI taxonomy): Eukaryota > Viridiplantae > Streptophyta > Magnoliopsida > Caryophyllales > Amaranthaceae > Bassia > Bassia scoparia. The sequence goes on from SNQN01005916.1 coordinate 14,383, forward strand.
ACGTAAAGGTAACCTTGAAAGAGTTTCATCCCGGGATATTTGTGCAATTTGCTCCTCCTCTTTTTTATTATCCCACAGAAACAGTGCTWCCAGAATGACAATGCCTGCACATGGCTGATTCTACAATTTAATTACTTTCAAGACATGCAACAAATCATTAAACCACACTTTTCAATGAAATGTGAGCATGACTTTATATCTATTCAAAGCCTTGTCAACTATTATTATAAGCGTAAAATAAAGTATAGCACACATATTYCATATATGTACATTCGCCATAGCTACCTCCAATATTTACTACAGTGTTTCCAGCAGTCTCTAAGAGATCAGGAGCACCGTCACCTCCCTGGATTGRACGGAACAACCGTGGTACTGTGAAGAAAGTGGAAATTCCTACAYCTGCTGCAAAAGCTACATAGAAGAATCTTCGAATTCCACGAAATGGTGCTTGGACTTCACTAATTAGCTTCAGGTCTCTCCWGCTGAAACTATCTCCTACATCCTCACCAKCAAGCCTTGCCTGCATTAAAGGAATAAAGCAYAAATTTTTGAGTACCAGCACTTTCAATGCAAACATAAACTGAGTGACAGTAAAGAAAGAAATCAATATAATACACATGAATTGAAGCTCCTACAAACAAAACCAAATCACAAGTCAGTCAATTAAGTTGATCACTTAAACCTCTTCTTGCAATTCCTTGAATTCTGGTAAAGCTCTGAACGAGGCCAAGTCTTGATCATTAAGGATGGTCCCAAATTTGAGGTTATATTCTTTAAGAGCAGTGCGCAAACACTCAGCAGCTTGCTTTCCCTCTCCCCTGCCCCATGAGAATATTCAAAGATCAGTTTAAAGAACCACACATAAAAATCATCTCTGGCATAGCAGACAAGTAGCTGAAAATACAAAATTGATTGGAGAGCAGGATTAAAACAAACAGGAAGCTCAAATGTCATGGAGAATGATTGTACAATCAATCAGTGTTTCATACGTTCATTTTAATGTAATATTTTACTTCTTCATATTTACCATTTATTGAGTTTCTGGTGTGAAGTAATTACTTCACCAGAACATCTTCACAACACAATACATTTAGTGAACAGATTGAATACTAAAGAAACAAAAAATCACTGTTAACAATTTATAAACTACTTTATCTTGCAAAATTTTCTGAAAATCTCACGATTACCCCCACCCCCACAAACTATTCAAACTAGCTACCCTTATAAATTGAAAACGAAATTAGCTAGAGCCATGTAACTTGGAATTACGATTCAGAAATAAAAATTATATACAAAACCCTCAATAAATCGCACCAAAATAACCATAAAATTGAACCAAAAATCCCATTAAATTCAACCTATACTCCACAAACAATCGAACCGAAACCCCTTCAGAAACGAAACCAAAATCCCACGAATTATTAAATATGTAATAAGAAAACAAAAACAAATGAAAAGAAGGAAAATAGAATCAAAAGGTGAAAACTAACCTTGTTATGGTACAACCTCGAGCCAAAGGAGGTGAGGGGAAACACCAACATCACCATTTAAATTTATCATCAAAGCAAGCAAAAAAAATAAAAAAAAACCACTGAAAGAACCCTAAAATTCAAAAATCCACTAAACACTTGCAAAAACAATATAATCATTCTCAAAACTAAAAAAAGCCAACCCTAGGTTTTACTAACTTGGAAAAATATAAACCTGCAAACAATACAACAAGAAAATGCAGAAATTAAAAATGCAGAAATTAGAAAAGCAGAACAAAAATTGGCAACTTCAATCCATATGAATAAACCGACATAATAATTTCCAAGAAGAAAGAGAATTGTGGCAAATTAAAAGCGCATGCAAGAAAAAATTTAAACTTTCCAAACATTTCAATAAGAACACCAAAAAACCTCACAAACCCAGAAATTACAACATAATTAAACATAAACTAAGACTCGAACCAAAACCCCCAATTTTTTGGCATGAATTGAAATTTAAACCCAAAAAACCTAGATCTCAAGAACCCTAGCCCCAAAGTTCGGAAATTAACCCAGATTTTTGGGCTAAAAACCGAAAAAGAAAGGGGAAGAAGAAGAAGGGAGAAATTAGGGATTAGATGAGTGAGAGGGAGAGATTTCGTGAGTTGAGTGAAATTGAGTGAGATTGAGTGAGTGAGTAAGTGAGTATGAGTTAGGGAATGCGATTGTGAGGATAAGAGAGAAGGAAACGCCAAAACAAAAGAGAACGGCGACGGTGAGGAAGAAAGGAAGCGGCGACGGTGAGGGAGACAGGAAGTCGGTGAAGGGTGAGGGTTTGGGGGTGAGCGTTGTGTGAGAGTTGTGAGATGTGAGATGAACGGAGTGAGAGTGAGGGTGTTTTTATTTTGAGTTTAACATTTTTGATTTTTGTTTTTAGTTTTTTTTAAAAAACATTATCGATCGATAATTCGGTCGCTAATTTTTTTATATAGCGATGGTAATAAAGTTCAGCCCGCCAAAGGTTTAGGCCCTTAGCGGTCGCTAATAGGCTATTAGTGACCGATATGTCGCGTCGCAATTTTGCGAACGAAAATCGGTCGCTAACGGTCGCAATAGCGACCGACTAAAAATCGTCATTCGAAGACAAATCTAGTAGTGTACAACAGATATGGAAAAGGCAAAGTTGAAATTGGAACAAAATGTTAACGTTCTATATATGAATTTATTTGAACGCCAAAGGTGAAAGATGGAAAGACCAAATATTTTGTATTGTTCATTAAGATATCGTATCGTGTTCTATGGAGTTTATAGAAAACGCAGGGAAGTTGAAAGTATTTGTTCATTAAGTCATGAATTGTATTTTGTTAAAATAAATCAAGATTAGTTCAAATCGTGAATTGACACATTCTTCATTAGGAAAAAAAGGAAATTCCATTTGGTACCATTGTGGTTTGGTCAATTCCATTTGGTGCCCCTATTTTTTTAAAAATCAAAGCATACCAGTACTTTTTGCCCCCTAATTGCTACAGTAACACTATGTTATTAGTTATGTTAAGTAGCTTATGCTCTCTTCCTTTTTTTCTCTCCCAGTAGCTTCTTCCTCTCGCTTGAAACAGCACCATCGCCACCCTCTTTTCTTCTCCCTCTCCCTCTCGCTGCCACACATCGGCGAGTAGTGCCACCCCCAACGACAACAATAACAACAACACATGTCCCCTTTTCTCTTTTTCTCATATCACCCCCAATTAATCCACCTTTTCTCCCCTTTTTACATTCAATTATTTGTATTCAATAGTTAATTAGAGCAAACCCAACACATTCATAACTGAAGCAAATATGATTAAGATAAAATCAAACCTTGTTGAGCGCAATAGGAACAACACTCGAACCGCGGTGCATATCAGGAAAAGAACTGAAGCAAATGTTGTTGCATTTGCTGTTGAAATTGCTATACATTCTTAGGCCTAAGTCCCTGCAATATAGATGTGTTTTACGACCTACTATCTTTGATTCTTTGGTGCTGATGAGATTGTAATATATTTCTCCTTGTTCTAACAACACATCTATATGTTTCCAAGGATTAATAAAGATTCCCTAGCAATGTCGATGCTTATTGACGTTAATCATAGTGATTTCTTGTTAATTGCGTGTAAATCATAGTGAGGGTAAGGCTTGTTTAGTTTGAATAATGATTTATGTTCTTCCCTACTTGTTATAGCATTGCTATTCATATATCCTTAACTAATAATCTTCTTATTATTGGATTTATAGAAATGCTACTTTGTATGTTGCTGTTTGTATCACCTTTTGGTTCTGTACAGCAGCTGGATATGCAATTAGTACAATGTTGAATACAATCAATTCAGATTTTAATGCTAATCTCTCCTCAACTGCCTCATTTGACATAGCACAATGTTGTTGTCGTGCTGCTTGAATTGTTGTTGATGTTCATCAATTTTTTCTAGGTATCTTGGAATTTTGGCAAAAGCATGATTCTTTAACGAGAAGAAGACGAAAAAGCGAAATTTGAGAGTCGTGGGTTATTAAGGTGATTACTGATTAGTGAAAGAAGATGAAAAGTTGTGGAAAAAGGAAGAACAAGTTGTGAAAGCTTGCTGAAGAAAAAGAAGACTGCGAAGAATGTCAAGCAGGTGCATGGTGGAGGAMTTAACGGGAAGACGTTCAGGGGAGTCAACAATTAAGCACTCTAACAACAACTTAACAGAACTAATAACATAGTGTTACTGTAGCAATTAGAAGGCAAAAGTAATGGTATGCTTTGGATTTTAAAATAAATAGGGGTACCAAATGGAATTGACCAAACCACAATGGTACCAAATGGAATTTCCCAAAAAATACAAAATTATGATTATTTTAACAAAACACAAAATCATGATGTTCTATGACAATAATCGGAGYAAGATCAAAGGAATTTTATGGATATTGTGATGTTCATTGACATTTTAATCGTGATGTTCAGTGGAGTTTACACGATGTTTTATGTAATGTTCTTTGCATGATGCTTGTACTTCGATTGTAGAAATCATTATCAAAGAACAAGCATTCTTTGTTCTGTCAATGCATTATGATTGTTCTATGAATGGTTGTATATGTTCTTTGAATGGTTGAAACGTTATTCTCTGTTCCGTGCAAGGAATTTGTTCTATGCATTATGATTGTTCTATGAATTGTTCTTCTATGAATCGTTTGTTCTATGATTGTTCTAAATTTCTCGTGTTGAAATCATATTAATGACGGATAGAACATGCAATGACAGATAGAGGGAGAACTAAGGGCATGCATACCTATCACAAGAGTGTGATTGTTCTATATTCCTCGTGTTGAAATCATATTAAGAGTATGTGACYATTATTATGTTTTTTTAAATCATTATAGTGTAAAATTKTTTTMTATGAAAAGTTGACAATAATTGAAATAGACGAAAAAATTGAATTCCAACCTCTAATGGAGTGAAGGAAGTTGTGTTGTCCTTCTAGGAAATGATTAGCAGCTGGAATCCAATTTTAATGAAGAAATCTTGAAACTCAGGATGAAGTAACCAGGTTTCTTTACAACGAAAGGGATAAGCTTTAAGGGTACTATCTTCATCAATACAAACTAACAAAGGACAATAATCAAACTTAACAAGGGTAAGATGATACCTGAGTAGAGTCATAATGATCCATCCAAGCTGCATTTGCCAATGCCTTGTCTAACCTTTGATGGATGACATTCAAATAAGTTTGTGAATTTGTTGAGGTAAAAGGATTACCTTGGAAACCTAAATCCATCAGACCAGACTTGTCCATAAAATCAGTATAGTCAGTGGATTGATCTGGACGATAAACCCTACCTCCCTATTCTCAGCAGGGGAGGTGATGATTTCATTCATGTCACCTAGTAACAACCATGGAACAGTGGGAGGGGTAAGTCATTTGAAAGATAACGCCACATGCAATGACGGGTAAAGGGAGAACTAGGGGCATGCAGACGTGTCACAAGAGTATGATTGTTCTATATTTCTCGTGTTGAAATTAAATTAAGATTGTATYACGATTATTATGTTTTTCTAAATCATTATAGTGTAAAATTCTTTTGTATGAAAAGTTGACAATACTTGAAATAGACGAAAAACATTATAAAAAATCATTAAATGCTTATATGTAGAAATAACTACACTTTTATTTAAATTTTGAAAAAAAGATAAATAAACATTAASTGCCAACAATTAAAAAACATAGTTCAAATCTATAATTACTATGGTCATAATTTGAAAGACTAAATGCATAGCAATTGAAAAAATGGATTAATTACACACAAGTGCATTTAATGGTCTATTGTGTAAAAATTCTATTATACACCATTGAGTATAATGGAATTTGAGCAAACAAGATTGTTGTTTATACATATGCATATATATTAGAAGTAGTGAGTAACAAGCAAGTTTTACATTAACAAATTATATTAATTAACAATTAATATGGTTCATAGATACTATTAATTAAGTAGTCCATATGTCAGGATGTAAACCACCAACAAACTCTCCATTGCGCATCCATTATTTAACCAGGCCGAACTTGCTTTTGTTGGCTAACTTGACATTCTCAAACCGGTCACTCTGACTTCCACAAAACTCTTTTTCCAGTTTTTCAACATCGTTATGATCCTGGAAGACAAAAAGGATGTAATAATGTTAAATTGAGGATTTAAGACTCATAGCATAGGGGTGAAATGTATAAACGTATTTATACCAATTTCCTGAATAGGGCACGTGGCTTCCCTATTTTATGACCAGCAGGGATAAGTTCCCAAGGCTTCTGAAACCTCTCAATACTTTCATCGTCCAGTGTAAAGTCATGAACTTCAAGCTGAAGCTGCTTCAACACCTAAAGATACCGCAATATACACCAATTTACTATTAAAAACATCAATKAAAAAGGGAGGAAAAACAATGATGTTCCAAAACTGAAGTCACCTCTGTGGTAAATGATGGCATAAATGGCTGAAGCAAGKATGCAAGAATGCAAACAGCTCCGACGAAAGTTTTGACAACAAATGAGCACCTCAAACTATCCTTAGCAAAAAGCTTCTAAACTTCAGTTCTCTATAATGCAATCAAAACAACAAATCAAGTCAGCTAATTAGTTCAAAATAAGAAGAGAAATCAAGTAATCATCAAGACACTACTGTGATAGCCATGAGTGAGATCATGCCAAAACTTGCCATTACCTGGAAGTGTTTATTTCCCTCATTAGCAATATCCATTGCAGCCTTTAGACCATCCTTTAACTTBCCCTACAATTAATAGTAATATCATCAAAGCAAATAATATGTGACAAGCCAGTAGCACAGTACATGAATTTATGCGAAGACTAGTTCAGAGTGAATAGAGAGAGATACCTTCTCCAAGGTTCACATAATTCCTGCACATAGTGTTTAAGGTAATCAACAAACATGATGTCTATCTCACCCGGTACAACATCAAAGATATCGGGAATAACAGAGTTATAATCCTTTCCTGTGAAGAAGAGGAAAAAAAAATTGAAATGAAATAAGGCAATGAGGCCTTTAAGAGCAGTGCATGAGCAATCATTTCAACAATATCCTTGGACCTCTGACATACCTAAACAAGATGAAGAAACAACACTATGATTTTTATGGACATTTTTATCACTATAATTAATTATCACAATCTTTTTATGTTCAAAGACAGAATAAGAATACCATTAAATGGTTATGCAACAGAGTTTGGTATCTATTCTACAAATATCATTAAGATCATAGCATTCTAATGTTCAACCAGACTTATAGTGCAAGGATGAAAATAGTGCACTAACAAAAATAATAGCGTACAGAGTGTTCAATGACAACTTCAGTAACAACGTGATAGAGCACAAAGGCAGAGAGAGAGAGAGAAAGAGAAGAAGAGAGAGAGAAGAGAGAGAGAGGAGAGAAAGAGAGAGAGAGAGAGAGAGAGAGAGAGTTACCAGGAGGCTTAGCACAAAGGGAAGCACAACGATTAAAGAAATTCCCTAATTGTCAGCAAGCTCATTTTCAATTTGCTTGCAAGTCCTCCCAAGAAAATCTGGATCAGATGTTTGAGAAATAGAAATTCATCGTCATTAAACTTGAACAAGATCTGAAAAATACATATGTATCTACTCACAAATGTGAAATGTTCGAACAGACAAAATTTCAGCGAGAAAAACAAGGGCTACTCTGGTCTAAACGCAGGTAAATAAACCTCCAAACCTCTGCAAGTATTTTGGTTTTTTTGGCATCATCGCCAAAGAACCCACTCAAACCGTTGCTTGAGAGAATTTTCCTGCAAAAGCGTTACCATTAACAATATAGAAAACAATAGACACGAGAAACAAATTTTTAAAGATTTCATTCAAGATGTAGCGCAAACTATGCAATTAAAGGACGATCATCAGTAAAAGACAAGATTAACAAATATAAACCTGCGGCGTATAACAAAAATGTGTAGCATGTATGGAACTTTTCCCCGGTTCCAAATCAAATATGAAGGAAAATAGACCTGGAGCAAGGTAAATTGGTCAGGCATAAAAGAGTGCAGGAGATGATGAAATAGTTAAGGAGAGAAAGAACTAAAGGGAGTTAAGAATTGAATGGTTACAGAGTGAAAAAGGACATTATCCTTCCCACTGAAACAGTGAAGCTCAAATGTGGATTTTTCACAATAACTCCCACTTGGATGTGTGGACACTTGGTGATGAAATATAGCCAAGGGGGCCATCGAACCAAACATACATGAATGGTATATTAAGAAAAACAGACGTGACATCGTAATAAATTATTAAAGCAACAAAGAAGTAAAAGAAAAAAGGGGGGGGGGGAGAAGTTGACAAGCTCAGTTGATTAGTCTCTTATCTCTAAATTTGTCAGCGGGAAAGGGACAAGGAACTCCCATTTAAGGTCATGAGTGAAGCACTTATGGCTGGAGATCTTTGTGTAGAAGATTTGGGTATCAGTCACAGCCTGTTGATTGGAAAAGGCGATGCGATCGGAAAAGCCATCAGATCTGGCTGGAAGGGAAGCAAGCTGCAGAAACAGATGCTCTGAGGTGCGAAGAGTGAGGCCCAAAGACAATCTGAGAATCAAGCAAGTGAGGTAAGGCAAGCAAGCAAGTGAAGAGTGGGAAGGGCAAGAATGTTAGAAAGATTAGATACCTTGCAGATAGGGTTGAGCAAACCCTGGCATGATGAACAAAACGCGCACAGTCTCGCATTGATCGCTTTACAAGGGAAAGACAGCGAGGGCACTGCCTCAACAAGCTGTCGCCAAGAATTATGACAGTGTTCACAATACAACTGTCAACCAAAAATAAAAACAGTTACTTGAAAAGCAATAAAAGACTGAAGAGGGAGCACAATAATAGAGTCAGAAACATGACTGAGGAAACTAAGTTCTAAGCAATTGTTTTAGGAGCATAATTGAATGGAATTGCTTGGGAGAAACATCATGGCTTATTAAATGTTAAAACTGAGGTGTGCTCACAGCAAAATTGGACTTACAATTGCCGCGGTAATTACTAATACAGATCAGGCATCACGCCGTTGTGAGAGTTGATTGGCAAACACAGCTGAGAATCAGGAACCAATCGACCATCGTATTCAAAAACCAACACACAACACCATACACAAATACACCACACATCGGGCAAACAAGCACACATCGAGCACACATCATAAAAAACAACACCTAGAGCACAGCGACACACCAACAACGACCGACTGAAGATCAGGAAACAATCGACATACAAAAAACCAACACACACACACAACAACAACAAAACCACAACCAGCCATAGCATGACAGCACAAGCACACCAACAACACAAAAAGCACTAGCACAAAACAACACACATACACACCAACACCATACAAAAACCCAACCCGACAAACAACACCAACAACCAAAATTATAAAGCAATGAGGGGGGAAAAAGCAATAATGAAGCGAAGCCATTATTGAATCAAAATTTAGAGCAAAATCAAAGGCAAATGAATGGAAAGCAGAAATTTCAAATAAAGGGAAGGAAAGAAGGAAAACCTGTTTGAGAGTATTTCTTCCAAGCAATTGTGTTGTTGAGGGAATTGAGAACCTGATGGACAATTTGAGTATGTTGGGAGTGGATGTCGACCCAAACTTATCGAATTAATATCGAACCAGTCGTAAATCTCTCTATGAAGAGGGTGGTATTTGTCGCAGATCTCACGGGGAGGTGAGGTTTTCCATGGCGCACGGAACCTCCGTGGTGGTGCCGTACTCATCTCGTCCGCACACAACAAACAACATGTTGCTCTGCGAAGACGCCGAAAGCGGGGCGTAGATATCGACACTGTCACACCGATCCGACTATATTTCCAAATGAGGAACGTTGTTACATATGGAAGCGTACCGTCCCAACAACGTTCCTTACCCTCTATCGGCAACCTTTCTTCTGAGAGTTCTGACATGCTTTTCTCTAACTTTAACTTTTCTCTCTTGCTTTATTTTGTTTCACAAACCTTCTTCTGTGATGATTCTAATACGAATTTACCAAGTATATATAATTCTGATGTTTTTATTTATTTATCTATCTTTCTTAGGTAAAACCCTACTCTCTAAGTCTTAGATTACAAGTTTACAACCATCCATCTCACCGTCAACTTTGTTCGTTTAATGTTATCCAACGATCCAAATAAAACCCTCTTGATTCGTGGTCTTTTTGTACGCTAGTGTGCCCAGCGCGTGCGCCGTGGTCACTTTAAAGTAATTGATATGTCATTTGCGAGTAATCTAATACAATGTAATTTGGATTAGCTTCAATGCATACAAAATGATGAAGTATATATAAAAAATACTTCATTTGACGATGCATTAATGTCAAAGTGTTTTTGGTTAAAAAGAGATATCCAGGTACAATGGACGATAGTAAGTTCAATAAGAGACATAAATATTTTTCCTGCGGACATTAGTGTTGCTTTCCAAAGAACTATCATCCCCAACAAATACACAAGCTAATTGTGCTAAAGTTTTTCAAGATAGATTACCAATAACAAATATAACATAGCTCACAATCATAAATTGAAGTTTTTATATAGACAATCCAAAAACACTTCAAAAAATCCTAGCAGTACAACAACTCCATTAGTCAAAGCCTCCACGGAGCAGACATTTATTTCAGTGGCCAATCAATCCGAAAAGGCATCTACCATGTTCTTTCTCATATCAAAAGCTTCTCAATTGCATCCTACATTTTGTCAATAATAGACATTAGGAAGAAGATCGGAAATTTCTATTTCCTAAAGAAAAAAGCAGTTATAATAGAAAATTGTTATTGAACAACAAAGTCCTTGAGTTTTTGGATTTGTGATTTCAATTGGCTTCTCATTAGAGGTCACTAAACAAGCAATTACATGTCTAGTAATTCCACATGCACGGCTAAGGCTGTTTACAGGCACAAAAACGTAGGGAACATTCTGCACAACAAAGTAAGGTTTTAATTCCAACAATTAGCATAAATGTAACTACCTAAGCTGATTTCACATTAAGACGTGGATAGTAGTCCAGCAAACACATCACAGAACTGAATACTGAGTACTAACTATTCATCAATAAAATTAGGTAAAATTGGTCGGTTCCAATCGAACATAATTTTGCTTAACACAAACAAAGCACCATGTCTAGTAGATGTCATCAGTAGCAAGTTTCATGATGGTATCGCGTCTTTATCAGCACGGGTCAACAACATATTTGCTGTTCAATAATTAAATAAGTAGGTATAAGTGATGTCGAACATGCTCAGGTTCCTATTAAACATCTTAAAAAAATATAAAAAATAATACTAAGAGATAAGCTGAACGTTTTTTCATATCTCGATATATTCATGAATCCCACCTAATCTATGGAATGGGGGTATGAATCAATAATGTATGATGCATCACTTTATCAGTTACTATAAAAGTCAGACTAACGACTATTAAAATCCCATGTTACTTCAAAAAAACACATTTACATGATCATGATGCAAGGTACAGATTACAAGTATGCATCTACTATTGCAAATCAGCCACAAAATCACTGCAATCAATCAAAATATGAACTAAAAAAGCTTAGAAGGTATTCTATATGCTTCACCCATCATTTCATGCTTCTTAATAGTCACAATTCATGTATGAACACAAACATCATAATTGTTAATTCATAGCTAATGCAATAATTCATTAAAGTACCTATGTACACATTAATGCAACGATTCAAAGTATGAGTATGCGGACACAAAATTTTGCAAGCACTATAACAATAATCATTAAATACCAAATAAGAAAAAGGTTATTACCTCTTCACAAAGTCACAACCATTTCATATCAAACAAAAAAGATTGTCAAAATATACCTTATCCTCAACAAGCAAAAGGAAGATGCAAAAGTATCTCCAGAGGCCAGTATCAGACAGCCATAACAACAAACTTAGCAATTCCCTTTAATTTTTTGTTGCTGCAATGCAACATAAAACAAAAAATCATTAGCTTCAAAAATCAAAATTAAAACCACAAAACCCGACCCTAGGGGTGATCAGATCCTAAGGCCATGTCCTAGACCCGGGTACAGCAAGTTAAGAAAGTATGATAAAGGGATGACCTCAGTTGTTGGTTCCCTAATGGATCTAGGATCGTGGTACTTTAAGACATATATGGATGCTGTGATATGGGTTGGGTAGTGGCTATGCCCTTTGATCCTCTATAATTGTCCGAAAAATGCATTACATGGATGGAGTGTTTGCAGCCGGTGATGGCGAGCCCTTTGTTTGATCGAACATGGTAGTGTGTTTGAGAGTTATGCTAGCGATATAGGATGACGTCATTCAGAGATCCAATAACATGCATGGAGGTAACAATACAGTTTCCTTTAGCTACAAAACAACAATATATAGTAAATCTTACTGTTTAATTATTAGTTTTCTCTTACAAACAATATATATTAAGTTAACACCATAGTATAGATGTACTAGTCCTAGCATATATGATCCTTGTTGTGCTGTAGATTGACTATCCTAAGTCAAAGTTCTTCAAGTTTCTTATCTGTAATGTTAATGCAGATTCGTGAGGCAAGACCGAAGGTCACATTAGTAGTTAGAATGGCTGCATCAGTAGCAAATTTTTTAAAAAACCTGATTTTTTCTGACCTCTGTGTTTCGGGGCCATCATGATCTTGTGAATACAAAAGATTAATTAGCGTGAATATCAYATCTCCCACCAAACTTGTAATGAGTCTGCAACAATAGAAACAAATCATTTGAATGTCATTAATATCAAGGTCTGTATGTCTGCAATCTAAAGTGTATTATTGAATCCTTGCATATAAGAAGTAACATTTGAATGTCAGAGTAATGATTAATGAGTAAAGCTGAAGTATGTAGATTTGCTATTACWTGTTGTGAATATTGCAGGTTGGACTAAATGGTATATTGATGGTGAAAGGCTCGCCATATGTGAACGCGAACCAATTCAAATCTCAAACCAAGAGGATTAGGACCTCTACCAGTTTGCGTAGCAGCTTCTTCAACATCATAAAAGGCCATCTGTGCTTGAGCTTACGAGCCTGATCGAGTCGGTTGTATATTATATGGTAATTCTGCAACATACAGGACAGGTTTGCAACAACAACAAAATCCAAAAAGTTATGATATCTTTGTATATACAATCTGAGACTTCGAAACACGGAGATCAAATCTCCCTTAATTACCATGAATATCAAGTAGATCAGACTTTTTCTTACTCTTTTGATACTTAATCTTACATTTATTTTATGCTTTTTTGATGTAGACAACATTATTATGCAATCAGATATTCTGATTATTTACATATATCAAAGGCATGCATTAACTATATATGTTAAGCAAACAAGCATGACTGCAAAAGCTAGAAATCCTAGAATAATAACAATAACAATAACAATAACATAATTACATAACCATCATTTATTCCATATTACTTGATAGTAACAATAACATTATATCGCCTTAAAAAGGGGAAAAAACACATTATATGCATGAAATGTCAATAATTTGCGTTTTTAATAGCAAAAGGTTGAGTTTTAGTAAGAATATTAGCGAATTTTACGCATCAACTTATGGTATAATAGAGACATAGTAGCAATGTAATACAAAAGCTACAAAAATGGTGATATTGTAGGAGAAAGTATGACATACAATCCAGTAACAACTCTWAAGTCCCCTTGAACAGAACAAGTCACGCTAGACCACYGAGGCAAGTRGCCATCTCCACATGGATCATCACCAACCCAAGAATATACAACCCTCCATCCAAGTGACGACTTTAAGGTGAATCATAATCATCSTATAATATAAATATATAATTACCTATACAAAATAGTCCTTCCAAACTCTGAGCAATATTTGTTGACCCCCCAAAACAGAAGCCTTAAACTTCAATTTGCTAGTGTTCAATTCCCCTCATGTTGGGCACTGTGTTGGTTGATGTTGCACCAATTTCTATAATTCCATTAAATATATCAACCTGTTACAAGAAGAGCATGTAAGTTTCTTTTATAACAAGGTCATGTAAGATCTAGCCATTTACTCGGAAATAACCTGTAAAACATAGAAGTTGATATTTCATCCAATCCTCGGTCCATCTGAGCTCCGCCATTGAACCGCATGCACCAACTTGCGATCTGAGCTCAAAGCCCACTTTTACGGGCCCCATGGGTTGAATGCGGTCATCTTGATGTGGACCGGACCACCGCCAAACCAACGCCCTCCAAAAAATCTACACCAACAATGCAGTGGCCAAAAACGTCAACCAAGTGAGAGGAAAACGCTCACAACGTGCGTCTGATAAAAAAAGGCTAGAAGAAAATGGAGGAAATGAGAGCAAAACACGCAGAGACACGGAGGAGTAAAGAGACTGAAAGAAATCGCGTTCGCACAATCACTCAACAGGAGTTGTTTGGATAATGGAAAAGCCTGTAAATTTTTGGACCAAAAAACCGCACTAAAAATACATACAACTGTTATAATGAACAGCATTCCCTTACCCTCACATCTTTGTTGATTGTGGTTCTAATCTCATATCTTCTTGATCCATACCTGTCTTACATGCTTCCTTCTCTAATCCTTACAACTTTCCTCTCTTTGCTTCTCTTGCTTTCAACAAGAGAAAAGGTTTGATTGTGAATTGTGATTTTTTTTGGTTTACATTAGAGCACTACTCCGTATTAGATTGCAATATGTAATGGCTCTTATTGTTTGGCCCGAAAGGTAACAATACTAATATATATATATATATATATATATATTTAATTCTCTAACGTGTACTTATATGGTTTAAGATGTCCAACACAACCTACCTGTTAATTTAGCGGTTGTATCGTGTATATCCTTTTAGGACACTCGCGTGTTCAACGATTATGTTTTAAATCAATGTTAAATTATTGAAATTCCTACATGCCCGCTAGGTTTGCTATACTTAATAGTTGATGTATCTTGAGGTTTTTTAATTCCCATATACTCCAGGTAGGGTTAATAGCTCAATTACCCTTATGCTAAGATCGTTAAGTTTCTCGTTAATTTAACCTCAATTGCTGTCTTTTTATATTTAACCAAAAAAAACTTTATTAATTACTATCTTCTGCTTTTGTTTCCTCCACCCTTCCTCCCTCCTTCATGGCTACATTTTTTCTCTCTCAACTAATCTCTTATTTTAAAACCATCAACACAAATTAGAACAACGACAACAATAATATTCGAACACAATACAACAAATTTGCCACAACAACACAAAATTCGACTATTGAACGCATCAGTTTAAACAACAACAAAGCAACAACAATTGTGTCAATATCGAATTATGAACAAGTATAAACAACAACAATTCGAATCTGTTTTGTCGGAATAGTATCAAGAACAATTCATAATAAGTTAATTTTTCTATTTCCTACATGTGGGTGGATGTTCATGGTTTCCACTGTGAGCCGTGTGTCACCGGTCGTTCGTGGTCGGGTTTGTGTTTGTGTGTTGAATAGGTGGAGTGGCGCTGGGCTGGTTGTGTGGGTTCGGAGACGTGTGTCATTCATTTGCTGCCATAGAATTGAGACACCAAAGACTCCAATTTTCCGGATTATTATTCTCTTCTTCTTTGTGTTACTTGCCAATTTTTATATTGATCAAATTCGAATTCTTCAAATTAAATTTTAGTGTCGTTCGAATTTGTCTAGTGTTCTTTGTTTTGTTTGAGTGTGTACTCCAATTCAAATTAATGTTTTTGTTGTTTGAATTTGTGTAGTTTAAATTTATTTGTAATGTTGTTCTTGAGGACTTGAGGACATTAAAAAGCAAAAGATAAGAATGGAGGAGAGAGAAGAGCAAGTAAGAAAAGTGAAACAGTAAATTATTTTAATTTTACTTTAATTTTTAATTAGTAATTATAAGGTAATAATTAGACTTAAGTGTTAATATTTAATTAGTTAGTTTTAATGGTTGAAATGATGTATGAAATCCTAACGACCCTGCGTCTGCTATATTAAACGTATTTAAGCTATTAACCACTAACCTCAAGGTACATGAGGTAACTCGAAAACTTCAATGGTACATCATTTATTAGCCTACCTCTGATTTGGGAAATTTTCATTGAAATTAAGAATTATTTATATGACTCTTAGGTTAATAAAAATTATATACATTTTTTTAGAAGTAAAAATTAATGCACTTCTAATGAAACAATTAAAAGAAACAATTAAAATCACACAATTATCAGTAATAAATGTTGATTGGAAACATTCTTTCCATTTAAATACCTTATACATAGCCTTCTGAGCTAAAATTAATTATCTGTTAATACATAAATCCAGACTCCATCAAAATCGTATTAGATTAAATATTTTGATTCTTTTCTTTAAAAAATACTATATAAACCCAAAAAACACTCGAACTCTTAAATTATCGAACATGATAAAGAAACTTTATATTGTGATCTGACGTATCTTATTGATAAATGTTAAAATATTCTTTTCAAAACAACAAGAGAAAAAATTAAATGTGTTGTTGATATAGTAGTTAAATGATCACTTCATTTTCAAAGCATAACTATTAATATATTCATTAGTTGTGTTTTTATCATTTTAATTAAGGCATTGAGCGGAATTTTGAGAGGTAAATTAGAAGCCGATTTTGCTTATAGTAGTTATATTAATAGTAATTCTGTTTCACAATTATTGTCAAATCTAAATCTAACATATCATTTGATCTATTTTTTCAATTTTACTTAGATTTATTAAAATAATAATAAATATCCTCTATTACTTAGAATGTTACTTCAAAATCACCAACTTCATACAATTTCATATTAAAAAAAGAATAATTTATTACACTCAAGCTCCATTCATGAGTCATACTTTGAACAGACTTGTTGATTATGGTCAATCCACCAAACTAATATTTTATCAATATAAATCTAATGAACCAAATGCAGCATATGATCGACAATTATAATTCAAGCAAAAGTTCTTTAATAATAAAATTGTTCTATATAAATCATGAAGAAGAGGCTACCAATTTAACTCTCTCTCTCTACGTATGTATGTAATAATATATATATTATATATATATATATATCAAATTATATATTATATATATATATATTAGAGAATAGGATCATGTGAAAACAACCTAGAAAAAAACTAGGTAAAACTTATTATCTTGACCGGGAGATTTTAGGACCTGGACGGGCGCCAAACAATTAAATCTTTGTATATTCTGACTTTCACATTGGTACATTGAAGGTTAAAGGGGGACAGTTGTACGTCATCCAATAGTAGCTGAAATCTTGGTTACCATTTTACTACTTGTATTGTACCCCTTAAAATGTAAAAATTATCCACTTATTGGTTTATATATATATATATAATATATATATTATTATACTACTATAATATATATATATTATATATTATATATATAGTTTATAGCAAACCTAGCTAATAGAAGGTTTCCATCATTAAGGTAAAGCCAAAAAAATTATATTACTATTATACTTTATAAGGTTAAAATTGAACAATGCCCATAATGTGTACACTAACTACGAATAGCTATAACACAACAATAATTTGAAATTTCAACGTCCAATAGAATAACCAAGATATAACAAAAATTATGAACCCAAAAATCACCATCGGAATCAATAATCAAAACAAAGAACAAAGAATGGCAAGATAGAGTAGATGCATAGACCTTAAAACTTACAGGCCATTCTTGGACTGATTGCATACTTGATCACCGTCACAAAATAATAAGAGACAACAATGTGCTTAGCAAGAAAGCGATCAAACAACCAAGAAGTTCCCCCCAATTCCTGCAATAACAAAGACAATTCCATATATAAGGAAGTTTTCAAAAAAAGATACAAAAGTAACAAGGAAAGTAAATCAGGTAGGCATTACACTAGATAGTAAAGGTGACACCAGCATGTGCACTATTTCATCATCACTGTTCAAGTCATCTTATACTAGCCGTTGCACCACGCGCGGTGCCCCGGACGGTTTGCTAACTGCAAGTGTGCCAAAAAAAAAACTACCTATTTGCTCGTAAATATAATGAACAATTGTTATTATCGCTGCAAGCTAAATATTAAGTATATTAAATTGGAGCTATGATAAAGTAAATACACATTGAAGAAATACAACCTAGAACAATTCTAGATGGACGTAAATGTCATATTTTTTAAAAAATAATCTATAGAATCTATTGTCTTAGTTAAGCTTTGAACAACATACATACTTTTGAATACAATTCTTGTTGGGAAGATATTCATGCTACCCTACAACGGCTAACACAACCAACACTCTAAACACAACGCCTTAACATGATGAACTATACAAAACAAAGGCTACATCAAACCAAAACAGTAAAGATCATGGTGGAAATAAAGGGAAACTTTCAACGCTCTCATGATCAAGGGATTTACTACGTCTACATCTTTGGTTTAGCCAGTCCGAGCCTCACTTTCGTCAACATGTAGCAGAGTGGACATAACGACAATCGACAGAGGAGTTCCAAGCCGTTGCTTCTGCTCTTGAACTTAATGCCACTACTGCTGCTGAGCTAGAACAATTCCCAAAGAAGCAGGTCCTCGTTCCTATTGCAGCTGTCTTGCTATTGCCCCTCGCTCTGATCTGCCCAGAATCAAGGCCCTTGTTGAATTTGTTGCTTGTTATGTACTAATCAGTACAAGAATGTAATTGCTATTGTTGAGGATACACCTGGTCTTCTCACCACTCATGCTCACATTCTAGCTCAGCATGAAGCCATGCAGCCATGCACACTCAACAAAGCCAGCTAGTACTTCAGTTTGTTTCTCCTTGGAGAATTCTATTACAGGAGTTTGTTACATCTAACAAACTTAATAACAACCAAGATATTTTAGGATGTCATTAGA
>SNQN01005917.1:17809-41592 GCA_008642245.1 Bassia scoparia
CAATGTAGGTAGAACAGTAGAAAGTCCTCTAGAATAGGGAGAAAGCGGAGCTGAACTCCTCTCCCCCATGCTTATCAGGACACCAAAGCTATGCAAAGCATCACTAGGATAAAGATCCTAGCTGATTGCTCATCCGTGGTACCTGCCAATTCTAGCAATCCATGAGCACACTCTGCGACGCCTTGTTGTCCATGCTCTKGGTTCGCAGATGAGAAGCAATCGGGCCTAGCCACTCATCTAAGCGAGGATCAGAAAGCTTYATCTCTCTATCCAAAGGGACGAGCTTGTCAGTGAAAGCAAGCGCTGTCAGCATGGCAAAGTCGTACGGGGTCAAAGCCATTTCCCCCATGCGAAGTAAATGGTGCTCGTGTTGTCCCAAAACCACTCCATCAAGCCAAACACTGGAATCTTGAGAGTAAGCGAGTACGACTGGCTAGTCATACTTAGGATGAAGTCTTGAAAGCCGCACCAGCGTAGGATGTTCCATACTCCTCTGCGGCACTAAAAGAAGTCTCTGCGAAACAGATCGCCGATTGTGTGAAAAGTTCCATACGTCCGAGTATGGTAGTCACTCTGCACAAGGGATGACACAAGGATTAGCAAGCAAGACATAACAAAAGGTAACTAGACAAGTGAAAGCAACATACCCATCCATTCTTCGGACGAGTGGAGATGTGGTAGTTAGGAAAATAGCGCAACTCTGAGTTTTCCCAATCAGTCACCATCCATCTCTGGCGGGAACTACGCACTTGCTTCCCTCTTCGGACTGACATGCTACAAGAAAAATGGAGCAAAGATTCTGAAAACAAACGGGTAGCATAACGACTAAGAATAGGCATCTCGCATACAAACAAAAGGCCCTCCGTGGTCTTACAGCTGATCAACACAACCATGGTCGAAGGAAATGCACAATTTGCTAGTAATCGAGGCGATAGGCAAGCAACTAATGGGTGAGAAAGAGCACTTCTTCTCCCTAGTGAATATACATGCCTGACGAGGCCTTGGCTAGGGTCGTTGAGAACATTTTCTAATCAAAGCCAATCAAATAATATTTGTAAAAGCCAAAACTACAATCTATACTTAGTATAGAAGTAAGTAATGGGTCGAACCTCAAGGAAGGAATTAAGAAGTGTTTAAGTTCAAACTATCCAAATTGGCAAGCAAAARAAACTTTGAATCGAGAATTTTCATAAGCTAAACTAATTGTAAAACTACGAACAAGACTTTGGAAATCAAATTATGCTAAAACACCTAGGAGATGCTAGTTGTACCCATCTATATTATGGAATTATGCCAATCAAAGTGTCAACTCTACTCCAATCAAAAGGATAATTGAAATCTTAGTTTGGAAATGTGGTTAGAATCATTTCCCAAGTTATCCAACTCTTCCAATTCAAGCTCAAACCCAAGTCCCCTCAAGTCCTCACTAGAATTGAACAAACATGAATCAAACCAATACCAAAATCAATCCTCTCAATCCCTTGCAAAGAATTAATTAAGGCACCTCTCACCCCAAAGACCTTGGGTGGCCAAATCAAAAGCAAGTAAGGTTTAAGAAATCACAATTTATGGCAATAATGGTGATTGGAAAGAGTGTTGAATATCATCTTTGCATTGAATAAGTTATAGATGGGACTCATAGCACTCCTAAGTTGCTAAACTACTAACAAACCATGTTTAAAAGCAAGAAATCATAAAAAGAACAGGAAAAACACAAGGAAGAAACCATTAAAACTAGAAATTGCAACAACAAAAATGGGTATTAAAGAAACAACTCAATATTAAGCCAAATTAAGCAAAACAACTACCAAAATCAACACAAACACTAGTAGAAGCAAGTTATCAACAAAGGAACTCAAAAACTAAAGCATCAACAAAACCTAGAAAACTTGTAAAAATGAAAATTAACAAAAACAAGGAGTAAACAACATTAAAACTTAAAATTAAAGCTAGAAATGGAATTACCTCGAAATTATAGATGAAATACATATAAAGATTGCTAAAACTTATTGAGAAATGAGAATTCTAGGGCAAAAACTTCAAGCACTTGGAGCTCTCTCTCTCTCTCTCTCCTCTCTAATGGAAGAATGAAGAAGATGAAGTTGAAAGCAAAAAAAAAAATCTGAAATTCTATTCTAAAATTTCTAATTACATCTAATTGCTACTTACTCTTTGTTTCTCTCTCCTAAATCTATATATACAAAGCTCAAATACAAGCTCCTTATAATTACAAGTTTGTCATTACTAATTACAACACGTGCTAAAAAAATTGGTCAAAGTCAACGAATGAAGGCTGCCACGTATGCTTGGACCCACGCACGGGCCGAGGAGCAGGGCGACCTGGGAGGCGCGGTCTAGGGCGCGGGTGGTCCTGGGATGCGCGCACGCTCCAAAACCTTACTTGAAAGTGGCTGCAGGCGCGGGCCTAGAGGCGGCGGGCGGACCTTGGATGCATAAGCGCTCGAAAAACATTCTAGAAAAAGGAGGAGCTCTACAAGCGCGTGCCACCACGCGCGGGTCGACCCTCTACGCGCATGGCCGAGGCGCTGGCCGAATAACCATGGGATGCGCAGGCGCTCGAAAACCTCTCTGGAAATCTGAGGTAACCTGCAGGCACGTGCCATGCACTCGCGAGCCGTACATTGTCTGAACTACAATTCTTCAAACGACCATAACTTCTTGAAAGCTCTCGAAGTCTACTTTCCAATGCAAAAAGTTTCACCAACAAATTCAAATTATCAAAAATAAATCTTTTTGGCCTTTTTTTGCATTTTTCGATTTTTTTGTGATTATTCCAACTTTGCACCTAAAAACTCAAAAAGTATACAACACATATATACAAGCACAACAATAAATAGGAAAATTCTTGGAAAATGAGGAAAAACTTGGAGATACAATTTACACTACAATCCTTATCAACTCCAAATCAACTTGACCGAAATGAAGGACTCTATAAATAAACCTCAAGGGGGAATCCAACAACCACCGTGCAAACAAATGAAATAAAAATCGCCATAGGGACAATCCCTGCGACGTCGCAAGAACATAATCCCAAAAGATAGTATCTCCAAGTTTAAAAGAAAATCCTAGAATCTAGCCACAGAAATTACAATAAATAAAGAGGTGGAGTTAGAGGAAACTTACAAAGCCGCTTCCAAACCAACATATGCACAAGAGCCCCAAAACCGGGCTCACATGCAAGCTACGGCTCCAAAAGCAAAACCCTAAAATGCCAAATGCCTCCCACCAACTAGAATGGAACTCCGTCCCGGAGTTTAAAACAAAGGGGAGGGGAGTGAGGGTAAAAGAAAAGAACAAACATAAAAAAAAAACTCAATGAGTTTAAAAGTACTGTAGACACCTAAATGTGTCTCCCCAAATGAGTAATCCGTGATGAAACATACCGCGTCTCGCGATTGTTTTGACTCAGAAAAGATGCTTTGAACTCACAAAAGTTGGAAATACGTGAGGTCATACTCGGAACTATTGAGCAAAGGACGAATAAAGGGGGCAAAAATATTTTCTTTTATTTATTTTAATTATTTTCTATTTTTAGGATTTTTTAAAATAATTTATATTGGTGATCTCCATAATTTCTATGATTATTTCTTGAGCTCACCAGTATTTTTAGATTATTTTTCTGATTTTTCTATATTTTTCTATGATTTTTATAAGTTTTTATACGCAGAAAATACAAAAAAATACAAAATACACAAAAAATACCCCGGAAATACGTGGAACCTTCTAGAACACTCTAGAACTCCTTGCTTGGAGAGCAAGGGTGTCTAGGTGCGTCGAATCAAGGCAAATCACGAAATAAAATCGGAGGAAATCAAAATATTCTCGTTTTTGGAAAAAATATATACGCAGAGGCTTGCGTATATACGCAGAGGCCTGCGTATATACGCAGCTCCCTGCGTATATACGCAGCCCTCCTGCGTATATACGCAGGGTTTTTTCCCCTCCTCGTGCCTCTCGCGCCTATAAATACGTGCCTTGCTCATTCCGAAAAGACACACAATTTTTCAACTGACACACGTCTATTCAATTCTCTCCGTCCCTAACTTGCGTATTCCTTCTCTCACGCTCTCATACACTCTCTCATTACATTCGTTCTTGAGTTCTAAGCATCGATTCTGTTTCGATTCAACAAGCGAAATCAAGGTATAACTCTGAGATTACTCACCTAAAACTTCTTTTTTGACTCTTCTTAATTCCTTTTGTCACTTTTAATTTGACTAATTATTATTACGAGTTTCAATTCAATTAACACAATGTAGAAACCGACTCTTGAATCATCTCATGTAAATATGTAGGATTGTCATTAACGTTTTCAAATTCGTTTATCATCATCTTGTCACAATTTGTCATTATGCATATCGTTATTGTCAATACTAACATGTTTCTTTGTCTTGATTAGCAATTCGATCAAAGGACGTCTCTTTTTAGTTTTTACTTTAACGATTTGTGTATTTGCAGAGACAAGGTGAGAAGGATATACATATACATTATTATGCTTACTAACCTTTGTCTTCATGTTTCATTTGTACATATTTTTGTCACACTTGTATATATTGCTTAATCAAGACCGGAATTCAATTGCTTGTCACATTAAAGTCAGATAATCATGGACGACCGGTTTTATAGGCACCTTATTAATATTGACTAACAATCAAGTGATCGCCTTATCCATGGTAGAAGTCATTTGGTTACTGGACCTATTTGTGGGGCCACTAGTTTGGCACCAATGTTTCGGGCGTCCGTGAATAACCTATATAGGCACGGTGGCGATCCCCTCAATTCGACAACACACCCCAACGCATTCACATGCGGATTCCATGGCTCAATTCCATGACACTGAAGCTGAGGTCACGCCCCCTAAGGCGGGGCGAAGCCCTACAGTTTTTGGCGACTTCACTGGGGATAATCACCATTTGGTGAGTGGACAGACTTGAAAGTCTCGTAGTTCCATATTCATAACTAATTGAATTTTTGCTTGCGACCCTTCGAATAGGGTCATGTCCTAGGCACCTTGGTCTCAATATGGGCATGTTCTATGCTCGAGATCACCTTAAGGGGGGATTTTACCTTGGTTGCATGTGGTTAATGGATCACATGGCTAAGGTAAGTCCTATCCCGCCCATGCCGCGTATGCACGTGTTACTTGATGCGTGTATATAAGGGGTATCTCGGCCATACATCACCAAATTTGTGGTGGTGAAATTGGACCCAGCTCTACTCTTAGGCGTGGTACACTATCAGACTTAACCAAGCCGACCTATAGCTCACTTAGATCTGACCTTAGGTGAATAAAATTGGGCTTGTGTTTCAATCAATGTGCTTGTTAACTTGTGACTCTTCATTCAGTCCAAATTCTTAACCACCAACTAAGCCCAGTCCCTTAATATATGGTTCAAGACATGAAGTTCGACAATCCATTAGGCCCATATCAAAATCAATTTCAAACTCAATTCGATCCCTATTCAAGAATCTTAAATCTGACTTAGATTCGACCTTTTGAACCTTAAACCTGAATTAGGTTCAATTCAATCTTAATTCAAGGACCTTAAATCTGAATTAGGTTCAATTCAATTCTTAATTCAAGAACCTTACCTTAAATCTGAATTAGGTTCAACCCAAGAGCCTTGAATCTGAATTAGGTTCGCTTCAACTTCAATCTAAGAACCTTAAAACTAAACTAGGTTCGATCATAGACTCAACCCTAGGAACTTTGATTCAAGGCTAGGCCCATTCAATTTCAAGTGGCTCGTAGGTCTAAGAGGTCCTTAATTCTGAAATAGGCCCATCTTAGGTTTGAATCTTTCTCGAGTCTAGCACCTTAAATTAGATTTAGGTCTAGCCCATTCAAGTCCAGTTTCGAGTTCGGTTCCTTAAGTCCAGAACCTTAAGACTGAGTTAGGTTCGTTCTTAAGAGTTTTCAAGTAGACCAATCTTTTGTTTCCGGGTTCTAAAGTGTAATTTCTTGATTTCAGCAAGATAGCAAAGACTCGCAACTTGTCTCTGGGGCCTAGAAGAGTAACAAGAAGCCAAACCCGATGCGCTCCTGATCACCAAGACGTTTCCATGGCAAACATCGAACAACAACTTAACGCTATTCTAGAAAAGCTCGAGGTCGTGAGCTCTCGCCTCGATGCCCAAGAGAAAAGCATTGGGGAAATGAAAGAAAAGAAGACCCAGGAAAAACCTCTCGAGTCTGACGAGGAGGAAGAAGACGATGCTGAGACACCACTCCCTCCTCCGAAGACTGAGACGGAAAAAAGGGTGGAGCAACTAGAAGAGTTGGTCAAGAGAATGTCCGAAAATTCAGTTCAAGGGCCTCGTGTTGCTGATTATGAGATTAAGGGCCAGCTTCCTAAGAAGTTTGTCATCACTGATTTGCCCAAGTTCAAGGGAACCGAAGACCCAGAAGACCACCTCCGCACTTTCAATATCTCAATGGTTCTTAAAGGAATGAGCAAAGAGTTATTCGCTTCGGTGTTCCCTATTACTTTGGACACCCATCCATCCAGGTGGTTCAAGACCCTGAATCAAGCCAAGCTCAATGATTGGGAATATATCAAACACGAGTTCCTAAAGCAGTACAGGTACAATTCCCAGCTCCTGTCGGTCTCCGTGAACTAGAGGCCACCAAAGCAAGGTGAAAGAGAAAATTTCTCTACTTTTCTTAATAGATGGAGGGAGAAAGCCGCTCAAATGACCAATCGACCAAATGAGGAAGATCAAGTTCGCATGGTCATCAAGAACCTTCAGCCCAAGTATCGAGAGCCACTCAAGTTTCAACCCATTGATTCATTTACTGGGCTCTACAAGGTTGGCCTCCTAGTTGAGGAAGATGTTCAAGCCCAGAAGTCTAAGGGTAACGGTGGGGGCTTTAACAAGAAAGGTGGCTCCTCTTTTTCCAACACTGATCAAATCAGCCACATTACCAATGACAACTCTTCTAACCATCCCGGCTCTTTCAGCAACAGGCCTCGAGGACCACAAAGGACATTTTTTCCAATTGGCATGACTTATGAGCAGGCCTTTGATAGATTAACTGCAAAAGGTGCACTTGCTCCTATTGGACCCACTCCAGATCCTTCAGATGATAAGAAATCTAAGAATTGGAATCCCAATGCCTATTGCAAGTTCCACCAAGGAAGGGGCCACACCACTGAGAATTGCATCGTTTTGAAGCATAGGATTCAAGACATGGTTGAAGATGGTCGCCTCCCAGTCCCTCCAGCAGCGAAGGATAAGATCAACATTCACACCAGCCCACTTGCTAAACCATGAGTCACCCCAAGGCGTGGGTCATCGATCTGCGTGGCCTTCTCTGGATTGAGTCATAGAGTCCTAGTCCTAGCAATATGTTCATTTCAATTCACTGTCCTTTGAGTCTATGTAGTCTCTTGCTATAAAATAAGCCATGTATTTTCAGTTTTCATTCATCAATAAATGATTCATTTGTTTTTGGCAATATTATTTTCTAATTCTATGCAAGTCTCAACACTCATTGGCCACAATTGGTTTAATCTAATACTGATTTAATTATTGAAATTGAACAATGCCCAAGAGAGGCCTTCTTTCACAGCTCCACAAAATGACCCCTCCCTTCCATTCCCTTTGTCACATCAAATCAAAATCCCTTGCAACCTTTTGAGCCACAAACACTATCATTTAGCCTATCTTTCTTTCATCACCCACATCTACCTAACCCTTTGGACCAAACGGTGCGTAGGAAAAGACACGTGCAAAAGAAAGAAAAGAAAAAAAAAGAAGAATAAAATGGGCAAAAAGAAAAAAGCAAAAATCAAAGTTCAATGCCAGTTATACAAAAGTCATCAAAAATGCAAATCCAAAGCTCAAAGCCCAGATCAAATAAAAAGCAAGAGTCTAAAAAGCACACTGCGCACTGTGGGTTCACTTCATGATCATCAAGCCTTTTTCAACCCTCAAACCACAGCCTCACATTACAACCACAAAAGCCCTCTCACACGAGGCATTGTCCAAATCATCATCAGAACTACGGTGGTCTGATTCCGTAAGGATACGTAGGAAGCCTCTTCTCGAGGTTCGACCGCATTAACATTAAATCGTTTGAGGCCTTTTGAGTGCTTTGACTTGCTAAGAATTTGATAATGGTTTTGCCAATCTAGAACCTGACATAGACTCATGCTTGAACCTACATCATTAGCCAACCTCGCATCTAGCCACATCTTTGACCCTTAGCCACAAATTTGACCCTTTTTATTTCTCGAACCATAGCTCATTCTTTGGTCACCTTCAAGGACTCATTGACTCAATCCCAAAGAAGTAAAGCCACCTGACCTTTGGGTTAGTACATCTTGTTGGGGAACTCATCCATACAATCTATCCACCTTCCCTATGTTGACTCTAAGCCGTAAACTGCATTGTCCCAAAGTCTCGCTGGGGGGCTCGTCGCCATCATGGCCCCTTAATTTCCAGTTGGGGGCTTCTTGTCTCCTAAGGCCCTATTACGTGTTCAAGTCTATTGCTATCAAGTGGAAATCATGAAAAATTCGCTTATGGACCCTGTCACTTTCCAATCAAAGTCACTGTCTCGCCGATGTTAAGTCAAGTCGATGTCAAGTTCAAGTTCAAATTCAAGCTCTAGTCACAAGTCACGTCCGAGTCAAGCCATAGTCTCGTCCAAATGTCACCTTTCTCTAAGTCACTTTTCAAGCAGCACTTTTCTAATAGGCCCTTTCAAAGACTCTCTCAAATCATGTCTAGAACCAGACCTAGACAAGGCCCTCAAATTCAAAGACTCTCTCAAATCATGTCTAGAACCAGACCTAGACAAGACCCTTCAAATTCAATGACTCTCTCAAATCATGTCTAGAACCAGACCTAGACAAGACCCTTTCAAATTCAATGACTCTCTCAAATCATGTCTAGAACCAGACCTAGACAAGACCCTTTCAAATTCAAAGGCTCTCTCAAATCATGTCTAGAACCAGACCTAGACAAGACCCTTTCAAATTCAAAGGCTCACTCAAATTATGTCTTAAATCAGACCTAGACAAGACCCTTTCAAATTCAATGACTCTCTCAAATTATGTCTAGAACCAGACCTAGACAAGGCCCTTTCGAATTCAAAGACTCTTTCAATTCAATGACTCTTGCCCCTTTCTCAATATCAAGGTCACAAGTTACAGGTCAACATTGCATGCAAATTTCTCAAGACATAAAAACAGACCTATGTCGTCACCAAGGTAGTCCTTAATCCTGAATTAGGGCTATCATTTTATTTCCTCGGAAAGCATGGGATGCGTCTGCATTTCTCCCAGTCAGCCGAACGAAGAATGATCGCTCGAGGACTCAGACCGCACGGGACACGGCTACAGGTAAAACTAACCTTTGTTTTGCAGGTACCGGCGAAAAAGGGTGACTCAGGATCGCAGAACGTCTTGAGTTGCTCTCCGTCCCGAATCGAATACTTTGACTTTCGTCTTACGAGACTTACGTCTCTCCAGACTCAGTCAAAGTGGGGGCTTCTGTAGACACCTAAATGTGTCTCCCCAAATGAGTAATCCGTGATGAAACATACCGCGTCTCGCGATTGTTTTGACTCAGAAAAGATGCTTTGAACTCACAAAAGTTGGAAATACGTGAGGTCATACTCGGAACTATTGAGCAAAGGACGAATAAAGGGGGCAAAAATATTTTCTTTTATTTATTTTAATTATTTTCTATTTTTAGGATTTTTTAAAATAATTTATATTGGTGATCTCCATAATTTCCAGTTTTCATTGCATTCTTCACATTTTTCTGAGCTCACCAGTATTTTTAGATTATTTTTCTGATTTTTCATATTTTTCTATGATTTTTATAAGTTTTTATACGCAGAAAATACAAAAAAAATACAAAATACACAAAAAATACCCCGGAAATACGTGGAACCTTCTAGAACACTCTAGAACTCCTTGCTTGGAGAGCAAGGGTGTCTAGGTGCGTCGAATCAAGGCAAATCACGAAATAAAATCGGAGGAAATCAAAATATTCTCGTTTTTTGGAAAAAATATATACGCAGAGGCTTGCGTATATACGCAGAGGCCTGCGTATATACGCAGCCCTCCTGCGTATATACGCAGGGTTTTTTCCCCTCCTCGTGCCTCTCGCGCCTATAAATACGTGCCTTGCTCATTCCGAAAAGACACACGATTTTTCAACTGACACACGTCTATTCAATTCTCTCCGTCCCTAACTTGCGTATTCCTTCTCTCACGCTCTCATACACTCTCTCATTACATTCGTTCTTGAGTTCTAAGCATCGATTCTGTTTCGATTCAACAAGCGAAATCAAGGTATAACTCTGAGATTACTCACCTAAAACTTCTTTTTTGACTCTTCTTAATTCCTTTTGTCACTTTTAATTTGACTAATTATTATTACGAGTTTCAATTCAATTAACACAATGTAGAAACCGACTCTTGAATCATCTCATGTAAATATGTAGGATTGTCATTAACGTTTTCAAATTCGTTTATCATCATCTTGTCACAATTTGTCATTATGCATATCGTTATTGTCAATGCTAACATGTTTCTTTGTCTTGATTAATTAGCGATTCGATCAAAGGACGTCTCTTTTTAGTTTTTACTTTAACGATTTGTGTATTTGCAGAGACAAGGTGAGAAGGATATACATAAACATTATTATGCTTTGCTAACCTTTGTCTTCATGTTTCATTTGTACATATTTTTGTCACACTTGTATATATTGCTTAATCAAGACCGGAATTCAATTGCTTGTCACATTAAAGTCAGATAATCATGGACGACCGGTTTTATAGGCACCTTATTAATATTGACTAACAATCAAGTGATCGCCTTATCCATGGTAGAAGTCATTGTTTGTACATAATAGCAACCCACCTAATAATATTAGATTAGTGCGCTTTCAAGATCAATTCAATAGGCTCTTTGAATTCAATTGTTATGATTTATGGAACTACAATGAGACCGAGTAGAGGCCGCTACATGCGGGCGGATTGGGTTACTGATTCAATCCGTACCATGTCCCCGAACCCACACTTTGGTTACTGGACCTATTTGTGGGGCCACTAGTTTGGCACCAATGTTTCGGGCGTCCGTGAATAACCTATATAGGCACGGTGGCGATCCCCTCAATTCGACAACACACCCCAACGCATTCACATGCGGATTCCATGGCTCAATTCCATGACACTGAAGCTGAGGTCACGCCCCCCTAAGGCGGGGCGAAGCCCTACAAGTACAAAGCCTCCAATTGCAAAGCATAAGCTCTAAAGACCGAAATCTTGAGCAAAACACTAGCCATGTGGCTAAAACAAAAACAAGCACACAAAAATCCAAACAAAAGACACTAGACTACAAACACGCACTGAAAGAAAACTAAAAGAAATGAAAAGGGAAAGAGAAAGGCCGAAGCCCTCGAGGTGCCTCCCGGTAGCGCTTCTTTAACGTCACTAGCTTACGCACTCACCCCATCAAGGGGGATCAAATACATGAAACTCAAGGACCCTTTGGAAAGCTCGGTCCTCATAGTATATTTTGAGACGATGTCTATTGACTATGAATGAGGAGTCGTGCCCCTTGTTCCATAGCTCAATCACCCCAAGTGGATGTACCTCTTTGATTTCAAAAGGACCCGACCATCTCGACTTAAGTTTGCCCAGAAACAATCTTAGCCTAGAATTGAAAAGTAGGACTTTATAGCCCGGATGGAACTCCTTCTTGACGAGCTTTTTATTGTGCCACTCTTTGGTTCTTGCCTTATACACGCTAGCCTAATCATAGGCATCCAAAGGAAGCTCTTCTAGCTCATGGAGGTCCAAAAGTCTTCTTTCTCCCGCACTTGCCAAGTCGAAATTTATTGTCTTGATTCCCATTGAGATTTGTGTTCAATTTCGACTAGTAAATGGTCCGCCTTGCCATAGAAAAGTCGATATGGTGTAGTGCCAATARGGGTCTTGAATGCGGTTCTATATGCCCACTAGGCATCGTCCAACTTGTCCTACCAATCTTTGCGGTATCTTGAGACCGTCTTCTCGAGAATGCTTTTGATTTGACGATTTGAAACTTCAACTTGGCAACTTGTTTGGGGATGGGGATGATATGCTAGACCAACTTTCTTGCTTACCCCATGCTTGTTGAGCAAAGCTTTAAAAGCATAATGAGCAAAATYAGAGCCACCATCACTAATGAAAGCCCTAGGCACTCCAAACCTCGGAAATATGATCTTCTAGAACATTCTCATGGCCACTTTGTGATCATTAGTTGGTGAAGCAATTGCCTCCACCCACATGGAAACATAGTCAACAGCCACAAGGATGTATTAATTTCCTCTAGAGGAGGCAAAAGAGCCCATAAAATTGATGCCCCAAACATCAAAGACTCAAGCTAAAGAATAGCATTTTGGGGCATTTCGTCCCTCTTTGAGATGTTCCCGGTCCTTTGACACCTATCACAAATTCACAAGTGGTCACATACTTCCAAGCATCATGGAAGATGTGGGGCCACCAAAATCCCGAGTACAAAACCTTCCTTGCCGTCTTATCCGGGCCAAGATGTCCCCCACTAGGACCCAAGTGACACATTTCTAGTATACCATTGACCTCTTCCTCGGGGACATATCTCCTTATTAGTTTGTCCACTCCTCTTTTGAGAAAAATTGGGTCATTGAAAATGTAGTATCTTATCTCCCTTTGGATTTTTCTTCTCATATTCCTTGATTACTCCGGAGGGATGATTCCAGTTGCAAGGTAGTTGACAATGTCCGCATACCATGGGAGCTTATCATCATTGGTGTTCAAAGCGGAGAACATTTCTCCTTTTAACTCATCRCCAATAGGGAGATCATCCACATCGAATCCCCCCCTCTCAATCCTAGATAGGTGATCCGCCACATGGTTTTCCGCTCCTCTCTTGTCTCGTATCTCAACATCGAATTCTTGTAGAAGCATGACCCAACGKATAAGTCTTGGTTTAGCATCTATTTTGTTCATCAAATATCGGATCGCGGCATGGTCGGTATAAATAATAGTCTTTGACCCAATTAAGTAGTCTTGTAACTTTTTCAAAGGCGTGCACCACCGCCAAGAACTCCTTTTCCGTTGTTGTGTAATTCTTTTGGGCATCGTTCAATGTTTTGGAAAAGTAATAAATCACATACAACTTCTTATCCTTCCTATGCCCCAATACCGCTCCGATTGCCTCGTCGCTAGCATCACACATCAATTCAAAGGGTAAGGACCAATCCGGGACTTGTACTATTGGTGGTGAAATGAGGGCCTTTTTGAGAAGGTTGAAGGCATGCAAACACTCCTCATCAAATTTAAACTCAGAATCTTTATGAAGGAGAGCATTCAGTGGTTTGGCATTTTTTGTGAAATCCTTGATGAATCTCCTATAGAACCCGGCACATCCAAGAAATGACCTTATGCCCCTTACGTTCGTTGGAGGAGGTAGCTTTTCAATAACTTCAACCTCTGRGTTATCGACCTGTATCCCATTGTGAGATATTTTATGCCCAAGGACTATCCCTTCCTCCACCATGAAATGACATTTCTTCCAATTCAAACCAAAATTTCCTTTTCACATCTCTCCAAACATTTTCTAAAGTTTTTCAAACAATTCTCATAGGAGCTTCCTCCCACCGAAAAATCATCCATAAAGACCTTCTTGTCGTCCTCAATCATATCTCCAAATATGATCATCATGCAATGTTGAAAAGTCCTTGGAGCATTACAAAGACCAAAAGGCATACGTCTATAGGCAAATGTCCCATAAGGACATGTAAATGTAGTCTTTTCTTGGTCACTCAGGTTGATACAGATTTGAAAGAAACCCGAGTAACCATCCAAGAAGCAATAGTACCTATGTTTGGTTAGCCTTTCAAGCATTTGATCAATAAAGGGGAGAGGGAAATGGTACTTCACTAGTAGAAAAATAGACAAAAGCTGGAGCTCAAAAGTTGGGGTTTTGAGAAAACCCCAGCTTTTGAGTGTSAAAAGCTGGGGTTTTTTAAATAACCCCAGCTTTTAACCCATCTCAGAGTCTTAAAAATTAGAAAAATCACAAAAGCAGGGGTTTTTTGAGAAAACCCCAGCTTTTGACTATATTAAAAAAAATTAAACAACGATAAATATACTCACTCACTTCACTCACTCACTCACTCCACTCACTCACTCACTGCACTCACTCACTCAACTCACTCACTCACTCACTCACTCACCACTCACTCACTCACCCACTCACTCCACTCACTCACATCATCATACTACTTCATCAATCTCACTCATCACTTCACGTCACCTCCCACTCACATCACTAACTCATCTCACTCACTCACTCACCAGCTCACTCACTCACTCACGTCATCACTCACTCACTCACTCACTCACTCACTCACTCACTCACTCACTCACTCACTCACTCACTCCACTCACTCACTCACTCACTCACTCACTCACTCACTCACTCAACTCACCACTCACTCACTCACTCACTCACTCACTCACTCACTCACTCACCACTCACTCACTCACTCACTCATCACTCACTCACTCACCACTCACTCCTAACCTCCTGTCAAAGCCCAAGACAAAGACGCCTAATCCCAATCTCTCTCCAGCTCCCTCTAATCTATCATCACTTCACGCTCCATAACTTCACGTCTGCTCATCACTTCTATCTCTCCTTCTTTCTCTACTCTTTCACCATTCCTCTCTTTTTTTTCTTCTATTTTCATTTTTGTTTTAGGATTTTCGCGCCGCTCGCTGGTTTTTGGTCATTCATGCATTTTCGCCCTCGTCGCTGTCGCCCTCTATTCTTTCAGATCTATTTGAAGTTTGGTAAGTTTTTTTTATTTTTTTATATTTTTTTAATTTTAAGAAAGAAGGTTAATTTTGTTTTTTTTTATTTTTTGAATTCCTTATTTTTATTTGGGGAAATCGATTTAGTTATGTTTTTTTCTTTCAAAATTTCTATGTTTTTTTATAATTATTTTCTATTTTTATCATCAATTTTCTAGGTTTTCTGGGTTTTTTCCTTGGAATTCATGAGTTCGTATGTTGATAAGCATAAGCTTGGAATGGAAGTGACCAGCGATTTATATGAAGTTTTATTTTCTAGTGAAGACAGATAATAGGGAGAAGTAGTTAACTCTATGATTGGTCTTGTTGATCGGAGTTGAGTGGATCAGGAATTATATGATGATTTTGGAGACAATTAAGGCGCGTGAGGTGTGTAAGCTTTTATAAATTGTATATTGTCAAAGTATTATATGTTGCCAAATTTCGATAAGTCATCTTAGTGTTTGTGAATAATATTTGTACAGATAGTCAGATATCAAGGATTTTGTTCTATTTTTTTCAGGCATGTGCGACATGAAGTAAAATTGTTAATATGCTTTTTTCACATATAGCTGTTTCAACAGTATGAGCCTAAGCAAAGGAATCACGTGAAACAGGTAACCAAGCAAAAAATGCAGCTTTAGGGAAAGAAAAATAAAAGAAACTGCTGCCAAGGCTGCCAAAGCCGCGGTGAAGCCTCATTTTTAGGAGCGGTGATTTGTAAGGTAGTCCCCTTCCATCTTGTCTCCTTGGTTATCCCTCAAATGCAAGCTCTTCAAGTGTTCTGCTATTTTCCCCCAAAACCTTCTAGTATGTTTGACGAACTTTCATTTTTCCCTCCCTTTTATTACAGGATAATGGAAAAGAATGCCACATAGAGACATACCTAATATTATTGGGAGAGTGTTGGTGCTTAAACTTGTATCACTTTGTTACTTGTTTTTTCTTTCTAACAGAGTAATACTAATTTCAGGTTTATTTTTAATGCAGTTCATCCGGAACAAAGTATGCAAGTGCTTTGGCACTATAGATATACAGATCATATTGTTGTAATGATGATTTGAAGATCTATGTTTCTCCATGGATTTATTTTGATATTTAATTATTAAATTTCTTAAGTAATTTTATATGTACTCTAATCATTTACCTCGTGAATATATATACAAGTTTTTTTAATGAGTGTAACTTATACTCATTTATTTGTATTTTTTTACCAAATTTTCATGAAAATTGATATTTATATGTATATGTGAAAATAACAAAAAAAATAAATAAATTAGTCCATGTTTTGTCTCTCATTGTATATGTATATGTGAAAATAAATAAAAAAATAATAACAATAGCTGGGGTTATATTAACCCCAGCTTTTGTCAAAAGCTGCAAGCTCAAAAGCTGGGGTTCAAAACCTCAGCTTTTGATGATTTTTCTACTAGTGCTTTTTGGCGAAGGCATTCAATTTTCGATAATCAATGCACATCCTCCACCGGAAAACAACCCTAGTTGAGACAAGTTGACCTCTCTCATTCTCAACTACAGTCATTCCTCCCTTTTTAGTGACCACGTGGACCGGGGCTACCCACTTTAAGTTTGCAATAGGGTAGATAACCCGGCCTTAAGCAACTTGAGTATCTCTTTCTTAACAACCTKTACCATTGAAAGGTTCAACTTGTGTTGCCTTTCAATGGAAGGTTTTACTCCTTCCTCCAAATCGATGTTGTGCATGCATAAGGTGGGGCTAATTCCTTTGAGATCCTCAATTGAATAACCAATGGCCCCCTTATGCTTGCGCAATACATGAAGAAGAGAAGTGACCTGCTCATCACTCAATGAAGCATTAACAATAACCGGATAGGTCTCACCRGGWCCTAAAAATGCATACCTCAAAGTGGAGGGAAGCGGTTTCATCTCCACTTTTGGAGCCTCTTTTACTTTGTCTTTCAATGACTCCATAGCCGCCTCCCTTTTCAACTTGTCTTGAATCAACTCCCCCTCTTTATCTCCAAGCTCTTTGCTTTGCTCATCAAGGACCTTTTCAATGGCCTCCATCTCKGTTGAGTGCTCACCTATCATAGGTTTGTTCAATAAAACAACTTCAAGAGCATTGTTAGTACATAATAATTCATTTTGCATATCGCTAACAATGTTATTAATGGTGTCAATCCACAACAAATCATCATTCACATGATTGGAAGGATACTTCATAGATTTGTTTAGGTCAAAAGTGATTTTGTCCTTACCAATCTTGAAAGATATCCCTCCATTCTTCACATCAATGCATGCTTCGGCCGTGGCCAAGAATGATCGTCGTAAGACGATAGGAGTGTTCTCGTCCTCAACAATTTCCAACACAATGAAATCCACGAGGAATAAATGTTTCCACACCCTTAAAGGCACATCCATGATTTTACCCCTAGGGGATTGAACGGATCTATCCGCCAATTGGASAGTGATACGAGCCAAGACCAATTCTCCCAAATGTAACCTTTCATAGGCCAAGAAAGGCATAAGACTCACACTAGCCCCTAAATCACACAAAGCATTTGCAAAGTGAACACTGTTAATAGAACAAGGTATASAAAAGCTACCCGGATCCTRRAACTTAGGAGGGATGGTCCTTTGAATGACCGCACTACAATGTTCCGGTAAGGTCACGGTTTTAAGCACATCACAAGACGTTTTACCATTTAGGATTTCCTTGAGAAACTTAGAATAGGTGGGCATTTGTTGTATTGCCTCCATAAAAGGGATAGTCATGTGGACTTGTTTAAGCATATCAAGGAATTTACTAAATTGCAAATCAAGTTTGGGCTCTTCCTCAATCAAACATGGGGTTTTATCCTTCTCTTTCCCCTTACTCTTAATCACTTTCTCCATTTCTTTTTCTTTGGTCCCAATAGATCCGCTAGGCTCATTGCTCGTTTTCTTCTCTTGATCCTTAATCACAATTTGGGGTTCACTTATCTCATCATCATCGACCTCAAATCCGGTGGTTTTCCCACTCCTAGTCAAGACCACATTCATTTCCCTAGGTTTCAAACCTTGTCTAAGGAAAGTGGGTTGAAAATATTGTCCCTCGTAGGCTTGAGCAATTTGAGAAAATTGGTATTCAAGCATTTTCAAATGAATCCTAAGCTCCTCGGTCTCTGACTTTAGAGTGAAAGAAGGGTCTTGACTCCAAGAAGGGTTAATAGTGAAATTGGGATTGACGTGGTTATATGGTTGGTTAAAAGTGTTCGGGTTCACTCCCCTTGGTGTTTGAAAACCCGGAGGAGGGATCTTATAAGCTACTTGAGGAATTCGAGGCCCATTTTGAAAATTTCTTTGGCCCCCTTTATTCCTTGGGTAGCTAGAATTGGTTGTTCGGGGCCCATTGCTACTTTGACCTCCCATAACATGATTTTGGTTAGCAAAACCTTGGTTTAACCTTTGATTTTGATATCCAAAATTTTCTTGAGCTAGTGGTCTTTTCTTGGTTCCCATAAACATATGGATTCAACATTAGAAGCCAATACCATCATCATAAAAAATTTCCTTGTTATAGAGCCAATACCACTAGTTTTGGGGGTCAAGTAGGCCATTGTGAGAGCTTCCTATTCAATGTGATTTGGGATCAAGAGTCACTATTGGCAGCTCCAAGATCACTGTATCAAATTGCAATGCTCATACCCATAACCATTGTTCATTTCTTCAACATAAGAAGCTTACACTATAGCCAACCATAAATCGATGATCAAAAGCGCCACAATTTTCACGAAAGAAACTAATAGTCATTAAGAATTAGTCAAATGATGGTTGAGGATTGCCTCCCAATGGCTTTGAAATTGTGTTGAGGGCTTGGGAGGAGGGATCCCTCCTTCTCCAGGTTTCTTTTCCAACTCATTACAAATTTATCATGCCTTCGTAGACAACCAAAAGTGTCTCCCCAAAAGTCGAGTAAATCAGCTGTATGAAACATAACCGGGCGTCTCTGTCTGTTGTTTTAACTCTAGAAAAGATGCCTTTTGAACTTCACAAAGATTGAAATACGTACGAGGTCATACTCGTAATATGAGCAAAGGACAGAATAATGGCAAATGTGGTACAAAATATTTTCTTATTATTTATATAATATTGGTCATATTTTTAGTTGTTTCTTTTCTAGTTTTAGGGTTTTTATACAATAATCTTTATAAACTGGTGATTATCTTAATTTCTACTTTTTCATGCACTCTCTCACATTTGCTGAGCACCAGTTATTATTAGATTATTTTTTAGATTTTTCTATATTTTCTAATGATTTTGTATTAAAGTTTTTTAAACGAGAAGAATACAAAAAAAATACAAAATACGACAAAAAATTTGACCCCGATAACTCGGATGAAGTGCTGAACCTTCAGTAGAAACCTCTAGAACTGCCTTGCTTGGAGAGCAAGGGTGGTTAGGTGCGTCGATCAACAAAGCAAATCTAAGGAAATCAATCCGAAATAGAAGGATGGAAGGAAATACGCAAATACGCGGAGAATAACGAGAGTATATACGCAGAAGCCTGAGCTTATATTACCTCTTAGCAGCGCGTATATATCGTATCTCTTGCGATATACGCTCGATTTTCCCTCTCGTCGCCTATAAATACGCCCTTGCTCGATTTCGAGACCACGGACTGCACACGTCTATTCAACCGAATACATCAGTCACTATCTTAAACCTTCGAAGTATTTCACACTCTCCACACTCGTGCATACACACTTAAACACATACATTCTTTGAGTTCTATCATCAATTCTTGTTTCATCCAAACGAGCATAACAAGGTTTACTTCTGAGAACTTTACTCACCTACAACTCTCCTTCGCATTCTTTTAACTTGATTAATTTATTATCAAGAGTTCTAATTTGAATTACACAATGTAGAAGACCGACTTTTGAATCATTTCTCGTAAATATGTAGGATTGTTTTCGTGTTTGCAAATTCTTTCCGATTAACATTATTATTATCATCACCACCTTGTCACCAATTTATCATTATGCATATCGTTATTGTCAATACTTAACATGTTTCTTGTCTTGTATTAGCAATTCGAACCAAAGACTCTCTTTTTAGTTTTTACTTTAACGATTTGTGTATTTGCCAGAGACCAAGGTCGAGAGGATATACATGTACATTATTTATTGCTTACTAACCTTTCGTTTTTCAGTTTCGTGTACAAGTATTCTATCACACTTGGTATATTATTGCTTAAACAAGACCGGAACAATTAATGCGTATCACATTAAATTCAGATAAGCATGACGACCGGTTTCTAACACCTTGTTAATATTGACTAACAATTGAACGATCCCTTGTCCATTGTAGAAATCCTTTGTTTGTTTATAAGTAGTACCCACTTTCTTTAGTAACTTTAGGTTAGTACGCTTTCTTAAGGTGCCTAAGAAATGGAAGAGAGTTTGTGCATTCATATAACCGTGATGAATGGAATTGCAAAGACCGAGTAAGGCCGCGACATGCGGGCGAATTTGGTTACAGATCGATTCGTACCATGTCCCCGAACCCTACGACTGGGTTACTGCGATCGGACTGGCCAGCCATTAATTGGCAACCAACGCTTCGGGCGTCCGGAATAACCTTTATAAGGCACGTAGGCTAGCGACTCCCCTGTCTCGGACAACACTACCCCAACGCACTCACGTCGCGTTCCGTGGCTCAAACCCAGCAAAGCACCGATGTGTATTACAAGCCGCGCGCCCGCTTTACGCGGCGGGACGCCCACGATCCCCCCACCCCTCCCCCCCCCCCCCCCCCCCCATACATTGGCGACTTCACTGGGGATAATCACCGATAGTGAAGTGGACAGACTTGAAGAGTCTCGTTAATTCCAGTCACACGCTTATTGGATTTTGATTTCGCATTGGAGCCTTTCGGAATGAAGGTCCGCCGCCAGCTCTCTGGTCTCAATATGGGCATTTCTATGCACCGAGGACCACCTTAAGGACCGATCGAGAGGGCGATAACTACCTTGTTGCATGTGGTTAATGGATCGCGGGGCGTAAGGCAAGTCCTATCCCGCCCACGCCACGGTGCACGTTTACAGATGCTGTACATTAAGGTAATCGCCATATCATCACTTACCGTGAAAAAGTGAGTAAATTGACCTAGCCTGCCCTTAGGCGTGTACACTCTCTGACTTAACGAGACCGACCATAGTTGACTTGTCATCACGTGTCTTGTAATATAGTGCCATGTAGGCGTCCTAGCCATTTCGTATATTCTAAACCTTAACACAACACTTCAATGTAGTCCATGGTTCATCTTTTAGTCACATCATGCATTTCGTAGCCCATAGCGACTGATTTACCTCTACTTTAGTCTGTGACCATAGTTCACAGGACTTGTTCTCCAAACTTTCGACCTTATCCACACAGACTTGACCAGTCCTTAACCCTTGACCATTAGAGTAGCACAGATTGACCTTGACCCGTACTCACATAGGATGACCCTTGGCCAGACTCAGGACTCGACCTTTAGCACATTCTAGGCAGACCCTAACCACTTAGGACATGTTGCAAGTTCAGTACATCCTATCGTATGTGTGCCGCTTTAAAAAAAAAGCCAAAAAATGTCAAAGAAACGACCAGAAGGACCTTGCATTGCATTGCATTCATCTAGGAAAGATGACCATGAATTAGGACATGCATTGCATCTGCTATCCACATGCTTCGTAATGACCAAGGGAGTTCACTTAATTATTCTTTTTGGAAACAGGGTGAAGTCGTCTCCATAGCCCTTTCTCGACCTCAAGGTTTGAGCCCCTAAGCCAAACCTACCTTCCTCCAACCTTCACTACCCATTTAGCCTTAACCCACAAAATGCCTAGTTCTGCAACAGAGAAACATCCAAAAGCTTGCTGAGCAAGTTCAAGAGCTTGAAGCCTAAGATCAAGGACGCTGACCCTCGAGCACATTCCTTGGACAAGCCTATTTGAAAAGGCAACCCAATTATAATAAGCGTAAAGCCTCAGTAGTTCCCCACTCCGATTTTACACCAAAAGAAGCGCTAACCTCTCTGACCCTAACCTTTCAAAGCCATTAAACTGACCGGGAGAAGATCGATAATCCTCCCATAAAGTTTGCAGCCGACCTAGTATACCGACTCGATTTCTCGACATAGAAGAAGGAATTCTAATGATACCACCCCATCGCCAACTTAAAAGGGCAGATTGACACTGCCTTGTGTCTCCAATGAAGTTGTTGCGTATATTCCCCCTTTTCCTTGGAAGGGCCAATCCCCTATAAGTTATGCATATAGCGAGTCTCTTGTACACTTCGTTTCGAGCAAAGAAAAATAGCTACTTGGGAGACATAAAGATTCCGACTGCCTTCAAGTCGCAATCTGATACTCCAAGGCGGTAACATTCCAGACCTCGCTCAGACACTCCTTCCCCGAGAGCTGTTAATCCTAACCAGGTGTAGGCGAACGGCGAGAATACCGGGACGGAGGGCCTTCAGCTACTAATATACTTAGCTAGAATAGTGAGAGAAGGCATGTGGCCATAATCTACACATAAAGTCTCCGCGCTACCTGAAGCAGACCGAGCCCTTTTGGATGAGTCTAAGAGCTTTCAGTTCGCCCTCCAGCCAAAAATACAAAGATCATCTCAGTATCGAGGCCTTACCACATTCGCAAAGGTCTACGACATTGTGAGTTGACAAAGAGGTGTCATGACTTCATTCTTCATATTGATTTTCGCATGGCATTCCAAGAGCTTGACAAGAAACTCAGTAAAATTTGTAGTTCTCAATGAAACTGTAGTTCTTTCCGCGCACTTATAGGTTGGGTCCTGAAACGAGAGTCCCTGTTTCCCGCATAGGAGGCTCTCGCCACCCTAACTGATTTAATGTATCTATCATTTCCTTTTCCGATCTCGATTTTCAAGCGACCTTAAGTCATGGAGTACATTAGATTTTACGATAGTTTCTGTCACCATATCCTGCCCATTTCTGTTAGCTTTCGTGTGGGGGTAACTTCTTTCTTCACACCAATTAAAAATATTGGGTACCTCAAAAATTAGAGTCTCGGACACCATGTGCCGTGCAAAACACAGCTTTGCATAGACGTGGATGCCGACCAGTTCCGCCCTCACGAATAATGAGAGGGCCTCCTTCTCTCAAGCTCCAAAATAATAAGCGCGCCTGCTTCCCCTCTCTGATTCCCGGTCTCTACACATCACGAGAGGTCTAAATCCTAATAGTGCATTCGGGCCTTAAGTCCATGCCAGGAGAGACCACTTCTTCGAACGGCCATACATAACACTAGAGTGCATCTTCAATCCTGTACTCGTTTCTTCGAGAATCACCACAATCTGCCTAACCCTTGACCAAACGCCCTAGTGTGCTGTAATCAGAAAAATGACGAATTGCAAAGGAGAAAGAAAAGTACGAGAGCCACCAAGAAAGTGAAAAGCCAAGCTCAAAGGAAGCATACAAAATGTTTATTCGCAAAAGCCAAATTCAAGCCAGTTATTACAACAGATTTCATCAAAATGCAAGTTTCCACAAGCCGTCTCCAGAAACAACGAAACAGTAAGTTCAAACGCCATGACTCAAAAAAAAAAAAAATCAAAAGCTCTAAAAAGCACACTGCGCACCGTGGTTCCACTTCATCAATGGATGCCCCACGTCCTAATCATACAGAGAGTAACCCCCTATTGTTCTTCAATCACCTCAAACGCTATTCCCTAAGCCACACAACCACAAAAGCCCTTCAACACGAGGGACATGTACGGACAATCTAGTCGTCCAATAAACCCCCTTCGACCCCAAGCAACAAGAACTGTAAGCCGGCCTACAGTTCGTCTGATCCAAAAGGAGGTTCTATCCATTGACGGAAAGATCCATCTTCATCTACTCGTACGAAATTTCGATAAAAGTCCACCTACGCCTGTGAAACC
>SNQN01005918.1:0-29808 GCA_008642245.1 Bassia scoparia
TCAATATCACAACTTCCTCCCTCACCATCAATTTGAATACAAAGTTTTCCCCACTACATTATCGTCATTATCCTGCCTAACTTAATCTGTGAACAACATCATTGTAAATCCCCCGTAAAATTTCGGATATTCTATAATTATATTTTCTTGATTAAATATAAAACAAATTTTATAAAACGATTCGAATTTACCTTAAAATTCCATTTAATTTTATCAACTTCCCGCTTAAGAATATTTTATATTTATATTTATCCAAAATAATTGCTAACACAAAAAATATTTTAAAGATTAATCTAGCCTTAAACCCTAGATAATTAAAGGTTATCCTTCTTGATTCGATACTTTACTCACTTTGCATTCACTTTCCAATTTTCAAAAAAAAAATAGAGAGAGGAAGCCGAGAAGAGAGAGGCACGAGAGAGAAGAGAGAAGAGGAAGCCAAGCAACCCTTGCCGCTGCCGCGCCCTGTTGCCTAGCCACCGGACTGCCGCCGCCCCTGCTGGCCTGTCACCGGAGCCGCGACTGCTTGCGGTTGCGTTGCTGCGGGTTGCGTTGCTGGGGTTGCGTTGTTGCGTCGTTTGTCGTGCTGCTGTTGCTCTGTCGTGCTGTTGGCTGGTGTTACTGGTTGTGCCTGCGCTGCCACCACCGACCACCCACCATCCGGTCGTTTCTCTCTCCCCTTGCTTCCTTTAATTGTTTATTCCTTCTCCCATAATCAATCCATGTTTATTATGGTTTTAATTTCAGAGTACTTACAATCAAATTATGTATTTATTATCTTGAGTTTAATCTTCAATGAATTTGTTTTGATGATTTCAAATTGGAGTGAAAATTTTCAGATTTGTTTAATTATTAAAGAATTAGGCTTTAAATTGGGGGTTTCATTGTTTTAGGTTAAGGAATGATTATACTCGTTTTCTGACATATTAAATGATTGAATTAAAAGTTGAGTTTTTTTTTTAAGTTTAACAAAATTTCAGGATTTGATTCAAGATGTTTTTGAGGTTTTTGATGATTCTAAAAATATGTTTTTTTTGAATAAAGCTGTTTATGAACTATAATGTATTTGTGCAAGTCTAAGACCTTGATTTATACAAGTTTTAATTAAATTTCAGGTTTTCATAAATTATTTTTGAAGCTATGAGTTATTGAAAAATAATGGGTG
Organism: Bassia scoparia; assembly: GCA_008642245.1. Taxonomy (NCBI): domain Eukaryota; kingdom Viridiplantae; phylum Streptophyta; class Magnoliopsida; order Caryophyllales; family Amaranthaceae; genus Bassia; species Bassia scoparia. The sequence continues at coordinate 1,166 of SNQN01005918.1, forward strand.
TCACAGTCAAAATCAAAGTGGTTTAATAGATTGTACCACTTGTAGCATATGTTTTTGAGTTTGTTAAAGGTTTTATATTAAAGGGAAATTTTCAGAATTATTCAATGAATTAAAGTTCGAAATTTCTATTGAAAAGTTAGATTTTTCATGTTTTTCAATCTAAGATTATAGTTTTTTATCATACCATCAATAGGGCGTTTTGTGAGGAATAAAAATATTATTTGAATGGTTTTCAAGCTTATTAAGCTTCTTAGTATTGCTGTAAATTACGTGCAAGGTGGTATTGATTCGATTTGATAAAATGATTAGAGGAGACTTCGTAAGGTCGATTTCTAGTAGTGGATGACTTTTTATTCAATTGGCTCAGAGTACGTACTACTGCAAAATCCTTGACGTATATGTATATTATCCTTGATGTCTATTTTCCTTGGAAATTGTTTGGAGTCACGAATAAGTCATCTATTTGTGTATTGACTCGATAATTGAGAACTGTGAATATTGAGAGTTGTTTGTTCTGAGGTATGATATGAGGATTGATATAGCTATTGCCTATGATAAATTGTGGTCTGTTGATGGTTTAAGTGGAGCAAGTATAAACTTGCTTCATAGGGTTGTCTATAAATATAAGATGAATTAAGTGGGTCAATGTAACTTCCCCATGAGTTTATTTTATTACTCGTTCATGATATTGATGTGTGAGATCGATAAAAGGAAGTATTCAAGTCTTATGACGAGGTTAGTTGGCTTGTCCAACAGGTTAAATCAATTAAAGAACAGTAGTGTAGAAAAGAGTTCGATGTAATGTGGCCGTGTTTTGAGCATGTGAATGTGTCTATAATAACTGTTAAGTAAATTACGAATGAGGCAATAAAACTCTGATCAAATTGTGCACGTCTAGAGTATGACAATCAGGGGTTGGGTTGCATTAATTCGCTTCCTTACTAGGGTCGTTGATCAACGCGTCTCTTATATTTTATTTTAAAACGGATTTTATCCAAATGGGTTTTTATCCAAATGGGGTTAGTTTGAGATCTCATTTAACTATGTACGGAGTCGCGCCCTTGCCGCTCTGGTTTATTGAATTTTTTGAGCCTTTCCGACGGGGAGGCATGAGGGATGAACTATGTCACCTTGTCTGTTTGGTCGAATTAGTGGCACCTTGTGTGTCTGTTGAATTGTGGGCACCTCGTGTGTCTTGGATTGGACCAACCTTGTCTGTTGGCTCATGATTCTTAACAAATGTAATGAAATGTATGTCTTCTATGTAGTCGAGTGAGGTCATTTTGCAGGTACAATCTAGTTACAGAAGCATGTGAGGATTGGGATTGTATGTTTTTGGCAAGCACTGTGTGTAATATGTATAGTTGATGGTTTCGGTTTGAGTTTGGGGTCAACTGTATATATGATAAATGTTGTTAAGTGGTATAGAATACCACAGTTGGGTTTTCTCTTGTTTTAAGCAGGTGTCGTAACTTGGTATGTCCAGTTTTTAGGGAGATGCTTGTCCGTTTATTTTTGATTCCGTAATTTATGTACTCAGCTTTGCTGATTGCGTGTTTTTGTGTTTTGTGTGTTGTCCACATTTTCTTCCTTTGGTGACCTGTGATGATCCTTATTTCACTTGGAAATTAGGGGAGCAGGCTTTTACAGGATTTTGCATCAGATGACTAGCCTTGGATGGTTGGGATGAGTGAGAGCCGATCGTGCTTTAATAATTTGAGTTAATAATGTAGACTTTACATAACGACTTTGCTACTTAATCCTTTTTTTTTAAAAAGAAATTTTGTATTATGGTATGGCGAATAAGGCCCTAACGGTTCCAACTTGTCAATCGATTTTCTAACATCTTCGAGATTTTATAATTTGATTGAACTATATCTTTTTACTTTCCCGCTGCAAAAAAGATTGTTTTAGGCCTAAACGTTTGAACACGTGCGGTGACATCCAATATTCTCCGTATTTTAGTTTAATATTTCACAGGTAAAGGTGGAAATTAGTTGGGGTGTTACAAATGGTATCAGTTTAAAGCACTAGCCAAAAATTTTCCTTTCACTACATTCTATTACCACTCTGTTTTGCATTTCAAATAACAAATATCTCTCTATACAAAGATTCTAATATTATAAGATACTTCCTTTTGTCACGAATTCGGTGAGATTTGGTGAGTTTAGGCAGGGAACGTTTATGTGTTTCATTCACACCTTTTTGTGCTTTGTTGATAATTTCTCTACTTTTAATTCAACTATAGTCAGTTGATTGTACTCAGTTTCGGGTCATGTTTTCGTTTTAAATTGACAACACTCTCAATTTAATTTTCAAACTCCTTTAGTTATTACCGCTCTAATTCGGTTCAGAGGACGTTAACTCTCTTTTAAGGGAGATTACGTGCACATTTTCTTTATAGCAACACTTTTACATTTTTGCGTAATATAAAGTTTTTGCTACAACTAAAACCTTTTGATATTCAAGATTCATAACACAAATTTTCATTCAATTTCTTGGCAAGCGCTTTTTAAATCAAAAAAAAAAACAAAAAATAGGTTTTCGTGTATTGCTCGTTCTTACATGTTGTTTTGTTCCTTTAAAAACAAAATAAAAAATAAAAATAAAACTTCATTTGATTCATTATTTTGGTTTACATTATTGTATGAATTGCTATGCTCGCCTTATTTTAGTTAGAGGAAGTTAATTACACGGTCAGGTATGTCCACACAAGAAATAGAAAAAACCGAAGGACGCGTCATAGAAACGATGGATACATTTATTTTTCTCTCCCGAATCCACCGAAGAGTTTCAACGCGTATTACGGGAGAGATGAAAGCAGCGAAGATAAGGAAGATAAAATAAAATTTCCAAAGAATTTGGATGATACTGCGCAAGTATTTCCGAAAAGAGAAAGGACGACGTCATATGGTAGTCGGCGAAATTGCCAACCCGACTGAAGAAGAAAGGAGCATCGGAATCCGAAATCCACTCTATAGGGAGTCACCAACGAAAGACTCGACGATGAGAACGATCCTGACTTTGTTGTGAAACGTTAACGAGAGAGAAGGATAGACTTTCTGAATGTCGTTCCCTAGTATCCTAAAATTACATAGATCCTAGACTCTTCGCCTTATTCCCTAGTATGTAGTATAATTGACTTTTTGGGCAATAAATAAAACTACAATACTTTACCTCTCATTTACATACTTTGACCTTATTTTGTGTTGAAAACAAAGAAGGAGACACGTTTTACTAAAAGCATCACATGGTATTTCGTTTTTAGAATTCTTATTTTACTCATTTATCATTGGTAACAAATTATATGAATTAAATATATTGTTTTTTTTTTTTTTCATTGCACGCCTAGCTTTATTCTAATTTTCTTTTACCCTGTTGACAACTTTTTGATATTTCATTAAAACTTTTATATTATCTTTATGATTTTTTATCACATATTTATCTTGACGTACATGTCTATCCACATTTTTTGAATACTTTGTGTTCATCTTATTATTTATGGATTATTATTAAAATTCTATTTTACGATATTATCTCATTTTGCCAATGCACTGGCTCGTGCCTAACCATTATGTGTTTCACTTGCTTGGAGAATTATATCAATTTAATGCTTAATACGTGATTATTTGGATTGTGTTGAACATGGAGTAAACTCATGAGACATCCTTTGAACCAACCACCACTGTATGAATGACATATTGCTATTATTGAGTCGACTTGTTTTAAGTATGTGTTTCGCTGAATCTGAAAGACTGCTCGTCTATCAGGAGTAGCAGTGCGTGCACGTAACATTGTCGCTTTAGCTGAAACCATTAAGTTGTTAGCCATTTCCTTAGACAAGGATGGTCAGGCATAAATAGTAGGAAAAGCTACCCTGATTCTATTGGATTCAGCAGTAGCTAAAAGCATGCTAAGCTCCACGCAGTAGGCTATTCATTCAGCAAATTACTTAAACATAAGCCTGGTGAAGCCGAAGAATTTCTTTGGGTTTGAGGAACCTGCTTACCTAGAAAGTTGGATTCGAATGTTTACAAAAATCTTCAAAGCCTTAGAGTGTCCCGAGCACATGAAAGTGATAAGTGTTCATTCTATCTTATTGATGCTGCTGATACTTGTGTCCCAAAAGAGAGACATTTTTGAAACCTACCTAACTTTGGATGGGAAACCTTTAGAGAAGAGCTAAGGAATGAGTTTATTCCAAATCGGTTATCGAGTCACCAACCTACTGGAAAAATGGAAAGAGTGCGTACAAGAAGCCATCTGATGATATTCCTGGAGGGCAAAACCAACGGGAAGACCGCAATTCATGCCAAGCAGTCAAGCGGAAGAGCTGGTAAGAAATAGGCAATGCTACTGGCGTCTGTCAGCAATGACAGAGAGGAGCTGAAAAGTCCTCTAAAGTTGTCACCGGTACTTCTCTATCCATTTCACCTATTATATCCCTACTAAAACTTTGTTTGATCCTAATTTACTTATTTCTCTTGTTTCCACACCTGTTGTCACCCAAATGACTTTATCTGTTTCGAGCCCTGTTGTTTTATCTGTTTAAATTGACATGGGCGAAGTCATCCTTGTGATAAATTCCATGAAGCTTATCCTTAAACACCGAGGAGCCGTCTTCCATTTAACCCCTTTGAGTAGACTTAGCAACTTGGATGCTTTTGAGTGAATTACTTGGATATACATGGCTACGTGAGATTGTGAATTACTGAAATCGTACGTAAGGGATTGTGAGAAGAGTGTGACCATCGGAGTCTTTAAGAAATCGAAACGTTGGGGACTAGTTGTGTGATGAAAGATAGAGTTAATTGTTTACGTTATCCAATATATTTCTGTTGTGTGAAGACTTGAGCGTGAGGAGTAAGAGAATAGAGCATGTCATAGTGTGATGAGTCCATAAATGTTTCTTTCCAGAGGAGTCTTTGGAGTGCTAACTAGGGAGAATTTGGTTCACCTAAGTTATTTTCGAAGTCTGCACTGCTTTCACAAACACCTAAGATGGAACGAGTGAAGTTAAGAGTTTTAATGAGTCAATTACAGATTGTTAAGAAGAAGTCTAATAGGCTAGTGCCTCACCTTGGAGAACACCAAATTAATTGTGGAAAAGAAATAGAAATTTTCAACATGCGTATTGATTTTTTTAGGAATTAAACTATGTCACTATAGAGGATGAGTATATTTACCGGCATAGAGAAACTGTATGACCAGTTATAAAGATGATGATTTTTAGTTGACGTGAAGTCAAGATTCAACCAGTTGAGGATTGATAACGAAAACATCCAAACTACCTTAGAACTCGTTTCGGGCACCATGGCGTTATGATCATGCATTTTGGGAACCAACAAATATCGAGATATAAGTTTGGGTTACAGAATTTTATGAGTTAACGATAGAGTATTTTCATGAGTACCTGACAAATTGTGGTTGTTTTATTGATTGATATTTGATATATTCGATGGATGAGGGAGAAACATGTTCAACTTGGACTGTCTAGAACACTTTGAAGTCATAAATTGTTGCCATTTTCCAAATGTAAGCTGTGAGTGGAGAAAGTGTGTTCTTTGGTCATTACATTCTAGGAAACCTATTCTGTGGAACCTGCAAAGGTTAAGGAGGGTTAGTACGTGGCCCGTACCTAAGAAGCGACTGTTGTCCGATTTTATGTATTCTGGGGTCAAATAGATTACCTTAGGAGGTTGTTAAGACATCTCAAAACTAGCAAAACCATAACCAATGTGATAAAAGAGACCAAATTAGAGTGAATAAACAGTGTGTTTCATCTTCAAAACCTTAAAAATCGGTTGACAACCGCTCAGGTACTAGCATTGCCCGATGGACATGAAAGATTTGCGTTGTATACTTAAGCCAACAAGCTTAGTCGCGTTATGCGATAGAATAGAAAGTGATATGAAGATTGAGTACTATGTCAATTGAGCCATGCACACTTGATGTATTGCGAATTTTGAAGAAGATTGAGGAACAAGTACGAGACTGAAAATCTGTGCGTAGACGATGAATTTACAAGTTATGAGGATAGAAGTCTTGATATTTAGTGGTATGTAATATGTTTATTGAAAAATTTGGTGATGAGATTAATGACTCTGGAGGAGATAAATGTACAAATTGAAGATTATATTAGTGGCGAACCATGTAAAAAAAATAGCCGAGTTCGTTTTCAAAAGGTTAGCCATGAGAGCCGAGTGGAAGTGAGATTCATATCGCTGGACTTGATTATGAGCTTACCTAAGACTAATACGAAGGAATAGGATGATTTTGAGTCATTGTCGGTGTCTTACTAAGCGCAATACGATACCAATAAAGGAAACTTGAAAAAGTATCCTGAGTTTGTGGGTAGTTTTTGTTTGTTGGGTGATTACGGGGACGTACTCTTTTCTTTAGGGGTAGAATGCGATAGAATTCGTGCTTTTGCCCCTTTACTACTTATTGCGTCAATTTTGGCCTTTTGTGCCTATTTTGTCAAATATTACTGCAGTTGCTGACTTTGGCCTAGTAGGCTGGTTTGGTTTAGTACACATACTATTAAAAACGTGTAAATTAGTGTAAAGTATGGTCAATAGAGAATCATTTCAGTGATACAAGTAAGTTTACAGAATACAAATACCGTTTTCTATGAAATCTCGAGAGATTGTGGATTTTGGACAAGTTTCGGGGACGAAACTCTTTTAAGGGGTAGATTGTAATCCCCCGTAAATTCTGATATTATAATTATATTTTCTTATAAATATAAACAATTATTCTATAAACGATTCGATTTACTTAAAATTCCATTTATCTTTATCATTTCCGCTTAAGATATATATGATATCTTTTTTTTACTTGATTTTATTATTTATCCAAAATAATGCTTAACACAAAAAATATTTAAAGATTAATCAGCCTTAAACCCTAGATAATTATAAGGGTTTATTCCTTCCATTCATACTTTACGCCACTTTTGCATTCACTTCAATTTTCAAACAAAAAAAAAAATAAGAGAGAGAGAAGCCGAGACAGAGAGAGCACGAGAGAGAGAGAGAGAAGAGAGAGGAAGCTGCCGCCGCCCTGTTGCTACCCTGCCGCTGCCGCCGCCCTGTTGCCTGCCCGAGCTGCCGCCGCCCTGCTGCCTGTCACCGAGGCCGCCGACTGCTGCGGTTGCGTTGCTGCGGGGTTCGTTGCTGCGTCGTTTGTCGTGCTGCTGTTGCTGTCGTGGCTTTGTGCTGGTTGTTACTGGTTGTTGCTGCGCTGCCACCAACGCGGCCGCTGGCGGCCACCGACCCCACCCTGCCGGTCGTTTCTCTCTCCCCTTGCTCCTTTATTTTTTTCCTTCTCCCATAATCAATCCATGTTTATTTGTTTTAATTCAAGTACTTACAATCACATATGTATATTTATCTTTGAGTTTAATCTTCATGAATTTTTTTTGATGATTTCAATTGGATGAAAATTTTCAGATTTGTTTTAATTATAAATTAGGGCTTTAAATTGGGGTTTTTCATGTTTAGGTGTTAAGAATGATTAATACTCGTTTTATGAAATTAAATTGATTAAAGTAAAAGTTGAGTTTTAAGGTTTTAACAATTTCAGATTTGATTTCAAGAGTGTTTTGAGGTTTTGTGATGATTCTAAATATGTTTTTTTGGTTTGAATAAAAGCCTATTTATGAACTGATATATTTTGTGCAAGTCTTAGACTTGATTATACAAGTTTATAAATTTCAGGTTTTCATAATATTTTGAAGCTATGAGTATTAATAATGGGTTTCACATCAAAATCAATGGTTTAATATATTGTACCACTTGTATGCATAGTTTTGAGTTTTTAAAGGTTTTATATTAAAGGGAATTTTCAGAATTATCATGAATTAAAGTGTCGAAATTCTTATTGAAATGTAGATTTTCATGGTTTTTTCAACTAAGATTATAGTATTTATTCATACCATCAAATAGGTTTAGTGAGGAATTAAAAAATTATTTGAATTGTTTCGAGGCGTTATTAAGCTTCTTAGTATTGCTGTAAATTACGTGCAAGGTGTATTTGATTCGAGTTTGTTAAAATGATTGGAGGAGACTTCGTAGAGGTCGATTTCTGAGTAGTGGATTGACTTTTTATTCAATTGGCTCAAGGTTACGTAGCTACTTGCGAAATCCTTTGACGTATATTGTATATGATCCTTTGATGGTCTATTGTTTCCTTGATTGTTTGGAGTCACGAATAAGTCATCTATTCTGTATTGGATCGATAATTGAGGAACTGGGAATATGAGGAATTTGGTTGTTTTCATGAGGTATGATATGAGGTTGATATTAGTCTATTGCCTATGATAAATTGTTGGTTGTTGATGTTTAAGGGAGTCAAGTATAACTTGCTTCATGAGGTTTCTATAATATAAGGTATGAATTAAGTGGGGTCAAGTGTAACTTACCCATGAGTATTTTATTACTCGTTCATATATGTGTGAATCGAGTTAAAGGAAGTATTCAAGTCTATTGACGAGTAGTTGGCTTGTCCAACAGGTTATCAATTAAAGAACAGTAGTTTAAAAGAGTTCGATGTGAAATGTGGCTGTTTGTGAGTCATGTGAATGTGTCTATATTAACTGTTAAGTAAATTACGAATGAGCATAAACTCTGGATTTGTGCACGTCTAGAGTATTGACAATCAAGGTGGGTTGCATTAATTCGCTTCCTTACTAGCGGCCGTCTGATCAACGCGTCTCTTATATTATTTTAAAAACGGATTTTATCAAATGGGTTTCTATCCAAAATGGGTAGTTGAGATCTCATCTAACTTATGTGACGGAGTCGCGCCCGTCGCCATCTGGTTTATTGAATTTTTTGATGCCGTTCGAGGAGGATGGGGATGAACTATGTCACCTTGTGTTGTCTGTTCGATAGTGCACCTTGTGTGTCTGTTTGAATTGTGGCAACTCGTGTGTCTGGATTGGACAACCTTGTCTGTTGCTCATATCTTACAAATGTAATGAATGTATTGAGTCTTATATTGGAGTCGATGATCATTTTGCAGGTACAATCTAGTTAACAGAAGCAGTTGAGGATTTGGATTGTATTGTTTTGGAGCAGCTGTGTGTAATATTTAGTTGATGTTCGGTTTGAGTTGGGGTTCAACTGTATATATGTATAATGTTGTTAAGTGGTTATTGAATACCACAGTGGGTTTTCTCTTGTTTTAAGCAGGTGTCGTAACTTGGTATGCCAGTTTTTAGGGAATGTTGTCGTTTTATTTTTCTGATTCCGTAATTTGTATGTACTCAGCTTTGCTGATTGCGTGTTTTTGTGTTTTGTGTGTTGTCCACATTTTCTTCCTTTGGTGGACCTGTGATGATCCTTATTTCACTTGGAAATTATGGGGAGCAGGCTTTTTACAGGATTTGCTATCAGATGACTAGCCTTGGATGGTTGGGATGAGTGAGAGCCGATCGTGCTTTAATAATTTGAGTTAATAATGTAGACTTTACATAACGACTTTGCTACTTAGATCCATTTTGTTGTTTTAAAAAGAATTTTATTATGGTATGCGAATAAGGGCCCTAACGGTTCCAACTTGTCAATCGATTTTATACATCTTCGAGATTTTATAATTTGATTGAACTATATCCTTTTTGATTTCCGCTGCAAAAGATTGTTTTAGCCTAAACATTTGAACACGTGGCGGTGACATGCCAATGATTCTCCGTATTTTAGTTTAGTTATTTCACAGGTAAAGGTGGAGAATTCTTGGGGTGTTACAATCATACATAAAAGTGTCAACTGCTTGTTGAACAATATCCAAATCGATTGCTAATAGATTATTGTTTTGTTCCACTAGTTACATCAATTTAGCATGGACAGACTCATTATTAAACTCAATTTGAAAATTTATGAGATTTTCAAAACTAAGCATAATGTTAGATATAGATGACTCCAATGACTCAAGTTGATGAGGACTGAGGATAGTAATATTGGGAAGAAGGGTCATAATAATTCTCATAAGACTCGCCATAAGGAACATAGGATGATTCTTATGCATTTATGTAAAAATATTGAAAATTATAATAAGATGCATCATAATCCAAAAACATGACAATGCAAATCATTATACCTGTTACCCCCATAATAATGATGAGAATATTCTTCATCATGATTATTCCAATCCATTAAAGAAATTATGCACAAAGAATTATCACTCTAAAGAATTAATCAAACAAAAAAAATCCACACATCATACTCAAACTAATTACAATTCCCAACAAATCAAAAATAATATGTTACCTTCTCAGTCATAGTCATCAAAATATGATAGGTTTGTTCAGCACCTAACAAAGATAATAATTTACCTAACTTATCTTTCCAAAAATAACACAAAGATAATAGTTTACCTAACTTATCTTTCCAAAAAAAATTATGTTACCTTCCCAGAAATTGGCATCAAAATTTAATAGGCATGTCAAGCACCTAACAAATATAATGATTTAACTAATTTAACTCTCTAACTATGTAGTAGGTTAAATTAGGGTTAATCCCACAAAAGAGGTTCGGCCAATTTTTGGTTGCTATGAACTACATGTAGTAGAGTAAAACAAATAAAAGGCAAGAGCAGGATTATAAACTAATAACTAAGAAAACTATTAAATTAAAGTAACTAGAATTAAGCATCACCGCTAATATAAACATATGTAATTAATCATTAATCTTATTCCAAATTAGTCAGAAAATCTTCAATAGGATAGATGTGCCCTATATTATTAGTACCAAAGATTTCTTTCGATCAATCAATGGCTTTCCTAATTATGTAATCATCATCTATATTCATGGAGTTGTGAATATTAAAAAGTCGCTAACATCTTAAGAATTCTAGCAAGTCCCATCAACAATTTTCACGATGATGTTTCCTACTTTAATTTTGTCTAGGGTTCAATTCTAAGAGCCAACATTGACCACGAACCTAATCATGTTCAATTGATACTATTTCTAGTCAAATATTGATTTTTTTTAAACTGGAAGAATAATAAGGTTTTCATTAATAAGAAATAGTCAAAAGACCCTTACAGTCCATAGAAGAGAAAACAAAATACAAAACACCTTCAAACTAGTTATATCGCAGATTCGATTTAAAATAGCCTTAATAAAAATCTTCATTCGAAGCAATAGAATCCGTGAGTTCGCGCTGATTCAGCATAACGTCCGCTGATGCGTAGTTGTTTGGGTGAACATACTTTTGTGATTTTCTGAATTACTTCTGAGATTGTGAAACCCTACATCTCCATTCTTCAACAAATAAAAAACAAAAACGAAACCTTAGATAATCTCATCCTCCATAAGGGAAGACAAGAAAACTACACTCCAAACTCTCACTAAAGGAGATAAGAATAAACCCAAAAATTGGAGATAAAACTCTCATAAAGAGATAGAAAAATCCAAAAATTGGGGATAAAACTCTCAAAAAGAGATCGAAAGGGGGATTATTCATGAACAAACTAACAAAAATAAACAAGTAGGGAGAAGACTTTGGGCTTACCACCATCAAAGAGATGATGGTAGCCCCGACGAATATAAAAGAAATTAGGGTTTTGGGGAGAACTCAAATATGGATAATAATACATACCCTAGCAAAGGTGAACAATAAAATAACAATCAGACAATAAAACAAGAATCATAATAAAATTGAAGAAAATAATAGGAAAAATTAAAAGAAATAATCCCAACTTTTACTGGTATTCCGAAAATAATCCTAACTGAACATAATTTTATATTAATCCTACCTTTACGGCATATTTTCTAATATTGGTCCCATTTGAAATATAACCTGTAAAAATAGGTAAAAATATATAATTTACCTGTTTGACTATATTACTTGATTTTGACCATCCTTATTAATTTAAATTAATCTTAATAATACCACTTATCTAATAATTAAAAGAAAAAAACAAAAAAAAAAACCCATCAACGCCAGCACACATGCACAGTCACCGTCGCACAACCAGCCCTAAATTGCCACCACCATCAACAATCATCACCCTCGCACAACCACCACCCTCCACAACCATATCCATCACATTCACACATTCACCCCCTAGCCACAAAACTCTCACTGCCACTGTCGCACAAAACCACCCTCGCACAAAATTGGTTGAGGGATTTTGATGGCAACCCTCGCACACTCGCCGCCGCAACCCTTGAACACTCGCACAACCGCCATCACCACCCTTGCACAATCGCATCACAACTTTCACTTAATGACAAATTGCAACCACCGTACCCTCTCTCAATAAAAAAACTCAACACAACCATTCCAACGGATGTTTCTTTGGTGGTCGTAATTATAAAAGACCACCAAAGTCATTGAAAGTCAAATATTTGGACATGACCACAAATGTTTGGGGTTATAACCAAACATTGTTATAAATGTATTTTTCATTATTTTTCTCATCTTATTTCCGAATTTGGCATCAGTTTTTTCTCCCTTTAACTTTGAAAACCGAACTACAAAATTGAACATCTTTTATAGAAAACCAAGGATCAATAAAAAAACTAATTTTGGGGATTTTAGACTTTTAGCACAAACAATTTAAATTTTTAAGAAATAATTTAAAATTACACGAACAATAATTCATACACAAATTCTTACTAACACTTTAGAAAAGTCCTATGTAGCCGGCCCCATATTAGATTCAATGAGATACTGGTGTTCATGTACACTTAGATCGAATCTGTTTACTTTAATTAAAAATAATTGAAATGAATTGTTTATGAGAGAATGAAATTAGGTTAGGAACTGAACTGAACTGAACTGATGAATTGAAATAAATTGATATGAAAATAAAGCACATATAAAGCACTGATCACAAGCTTAAGCTAATGGTTGAAACCCAAAAATATAATATATTCTCTATACTAAGCTGAAGTTGACTGGCCCTTATAAAGCACCGGATTACATATGTAGTTATAATTAACATCAACAAACAACTTTAAAATTATCTAGATAGGTCATATAAGATGAAAGAAATTTTGGTATTAGTATTAATCATATAGATTACCATCAAAAGATAAGTAGTCCTTATAGACTCCTTTTGTTTCAGAGTTATCTTTTTTATTATGTTTTCACACTCACGCTTTGATGATGAACTCGAGTTTTTTTAAAAAGAAATAAAAAGAGAAAAAAACATATTGTCCAAAAATAAAATTGTATGAATAATTTAAAAACTTATATTTAGGAATGAAAAATGTTGCAAATATAGACAAAAAACACATATAATAAAACAAAGGAAGTACAGAGTATTACATTGATTGAAATAATCAATAACTAATTCTACTTGTACACAAATTTGTACCATCAAAGTGATTTTTTATTCTAAAATCAAAAATTCTATAAATATGTAATAATATTTTTTATGTTACTTTTAATTTCTTTCAAATAAAAAAAATGAATTACTCATTATATTTCCCTCAAATCTAGAATTTTTGTGTGAAGTTCAAATTTTTTGAGTTTATTAGGTAATAACCTTAAAATTTTATGGATATGACCAAAAAATAAACAAATAATTTTTTAAAAATGACTTTCATTGACTTCGGTGGTCTTTTACAATAAAGACCATCAAAGAATTTTCCCATTCCAACACCATCAACTCAAATAGAGAGCCAGAAAGGAGAACCTCGGTGAGGTTTACTAATAACAAGTTCATTTAAATATTTTTTTTAAATGACATCAATGAGAGTAGTTGGTGCTTAGTTATTAGATGATAAACAAATTAGAGAGTACATGGAATGAGGGATAGGCGTGAGAGAGGAGAGAGAAAAGAGGATTCATTAGAGTAATATAATCAATAGTGATAAAGGTTAAATATGGAAGAAGTTAAAAGATTAATTACTTAAAAAAGGGAAAAAAAATAAAAGAAATTGAAGTTAACTTGTAAAAAAGGTTTTAGGTTAAAAGACCTTATTAGGGAAGATTGAGTGGTAAGTTAAGAATAATACTCCGTATAAAATTATGTTCAGTTGGGATTATTTTGGGAATACCACCAAAAGGTGGGATTATTTATTTCAATTTTCCCTTCACAGAAACAAACTACCTAGCTTGGTTGGAAAAATGGAAACTAATAATCCCACCTTTTGGTGGTCTGCAATGAATAATCTGACCTGAGCATTATTACGGAATATACTAACCTTGTAACCCTATCTTCACCCATTGCACTATTTTACCTGAAACCTGATCATCAGGTTATTCTACCCTTTTTTTTAACCTTATTCGTTTTCTTTTTCAAAAACTTAGACTCATCTATCTTATCCATCACTCACCACCACCCTCAAACTACCACCCACCACAATTGCCACCCTCTGACGTCTTCCCCCACCTCAGCCCCCCCTCACACCTCCTACCCACCTCTGAAAACAACCCCCACCTTCGAAAACAACCCTCCACCACCCGAAAAACAACCTGTCACCCTTGAAAACAACCCCTGACCAGTCATGTCGCGACCACACCCCTCAATCGCCACCACTGCTCCCTCGCATTTACCCTTCAACATTGCACCACCCTCACTCAATTCGAACCACGAACATAGCCACAAACCTAACCAAAATTCAAATCCCAACCCAGATTCAAAATTCGAATCCTAACCCAAATTCTCGAATGGTGGTGGTGCGGTGGGGAGGAGTGGAGATGGTGGGGGAGTGATTTTTGAGTGGTGAGGAGGAGTGACGAGGGTAGGGGAGTGATTTTCAAGGGTTAGAGGATGACTGTCGAGGGAGGGAGAAGAGTGACGAGGGGTGGGGGAGAAGAGGGAGCAGTGGTGAGGGGTGGTGGACGAGTAGCGAGGGGAGGCTGAGTAGGAGCAGTGGTGGAGAAAATGGGGAGCAGAGGTTGCAGTAGGGTAGGGTGGTTTTTGGTGAAGGCTGAGGGGTGAGGGGTATTATTATTATTATTATTATTATTATTTATTATTATTATTATTATTATTATTATTATTATTATTATTATTATTATTATTATTATTAGTATGAGTACTAGTATTAGTATTAGTATTAGTATAGTATTATTATTATGAGTCTTAGTATTAGTTGTTTTTTTAAGTCATTAACTTGGTATTATAGGTGAGGAGAGAGAATTAGTAGGTAAAAGTTAGGTTTTAGTGCAATGGGTGAAGATAGGGTTACAAGGTTAGTATATTCCGTAATAACACTCAGGTAGATTATTTATTGCAGACCACCAAAAGGTAGGATTATTAGTTTCCATTTCTTTCGCTTGGTTTAGTACTGTTGAATTCTGTTCCATTTCAATTTATGTTTCCCATAAACAATTCATTTGAGTTCAGTTCATTTACTTAATGCAAACAGGTCTTTCCTGCAATAGAAAAGTAAATAATACAACTAACATATACAAAGTATATCGAATTCATCAAATTTAAATGATTTGAATATAGTATTTAAATACAAGAAGGTTTATTATTTGTGTGAATCGTTTTTTTTTAGTTAAAGGGGGCAATAATAATATTAATGGCCTAATKGCATAGGCAAATCATACAGAGATTATCCAAAAGAGGGGCTAAAGTTAGACGAGTCCAACAAGCTTACAGCTTGCTCAAGATAGCCTAGTGAACTAATAGTGTCATAGTCCTTACATACATCATCCATTGCCATACAAAATATGTTCACATTAGGAGGTGGGATGATACACAAAAAATTATCTAGATTAGAGTGGTTCTTTAGCATAAGTCTTGCAATATGGTCAGCCGCTGCTACTTGCCTCCTGGTTGCTTTTTGAAGGCCCAGCACCTGAGCATCTAGCATTAGAGCCCTGCAGACAGTTGCAACATCAACATATCTATCAGTAAATTTTGCATTTGAGCTTAGATTATCCACTGCCACCTGTGAGTCAGTTAGTAGTAGACATTTATCCCATCTCTGCTTGATGATCCATCTTAGTGTCCATGAGATAGCTAACAACTCAACCATGTTACTATCTGGTGCCCTAAAACAACCAGCCAAACCTCGGATCCAACCCCCTGCAGTATCACAACACAGTAGTCCAAAACCTCCCAGGCAAACATTCTCATTGAAGGAAGCATCCACCAAAAAATCAAAGTTTGTGTTGGATTGATCCAGTACAAACTGATCAATAAGAGGAGGAGGGCCCAAAGCAGGTTTTGGTTTAATGAATTCTCTGGCTAAGTGAAGTGTTTGTGTCCAAAAGGAAGCTAATGGTAGGTCTTTATGGTTGAACACCCAATGGTTCCTTCTAATCCAGAGTCTCCAGATTAAGAAACTAAATAAAGTGGGCCAAGGAACTTGATGCACTATAGAGTTAGAGGACAAGTTATCAGAGAGCCAATTCACTAGTTCTAGGGTTCCCAACACTCCACCTAGGATAACAAGGCCCCAAAGTTGTTGTGCTCTAGGACAGTCTCTAAGGATATGAATGATGGTCTCATTATGGGCTGGGCAGAAAGGGTAACAGGCAGTATTGATATTCCCTCTATAGGACAGGACCTGTCTAGTGGGTAAGGAATTCCAAAGGCATTGCCAAAGAAATATTTGGATTTTGGGTGGGCAAACGTAACAGTGGTCCAAGGGAGTTTCCAAGACACTGAGGAGGAGAGATGGGGGTGTTTGTTAAGCCAGCAGGCCTGGTAGAGTGCAGGGGAGTCAAAGGAGTTACCTTTGGCTGTCCAGCAGACCAATTTGTCAGACCCAAGCTAGGGAGGGAGTTCTCAATCCATAAAGAGATATGAGGAGGAAGACATATGGATAGCAGATGCAAATGCCACTTGCCATCTATTAACACACTACTGACAGTCCTAGAAGACTCAAAAGGGGAAAAAGGGCCATAGACTTGATTTCTCAGCTTCCCAAAAGGAGTCCAAACATCATTCCAGGACATAATATTACAGCCATTACCCACAACCCACCCAGAGGATTCCTCAAAGGTGGACTAGGATCTTCCTATATTCTGCCAGATGTGGGATCCCTTATGGAAGGGAGTGGGAGCATGTCTATTTGCCACATACTTAACATGAATAATAGAGGAAGCTATAGTATCAGTAGAGTGTAACCTCCAAGCCAGCTTTGTCAAGGCTATGTCATTTAGAATATTCAAATCCTTTATTCCTAAACCCCCAAAAACCTTGGGCCCAGTTATCTTGTCCCAGGAAATCACAGGAATGCCCTTAAAGTTGGAGAAATGCCTAACAGTTTTTTCTAAGTCAGACACAATGCTGGTAGGTAACTTAACACATTGCATAGAATAAAGGGGAATGGAATGGAGTACAGAGTTAATAAGGGTTGTCCTCCCAACTTTATTCAGGAATTTAGTTTTCCAAGAAGAGAGTTGTGTTTAGACCCTTTGAAGGAGGTAAAGGACTTGATTTCTGGTAGGCCTCTTATCAGTAAGGGGAAAACCTAGGTAAAGTCACAGATCCTTGTGAATGGGCATCCCCAGGGAAGCAGAGATAGCATTAGCTAAGGTCAGGTCAGTGTTTTTAGAAAAATAGACCTTACTCTTTAGAGTGTTGACTCTAAGACCTGAAGCAGAAGCAAAGGTATCTAAGGTATTGAGAATAGTATTACAAGTAGACTGGGAGGCCTCTCCAAAGAATAGGATGTCATCAGCAAAAAGAAGATGCGAGAGGGAATACCTATTCCTAGTGAGGGTGAAAGGAACCCAGGAACCAGCAGCACAAGCCTGATGGATCAACTCAGAGAGATAGTCCATACACAAGATAAAGAGATATGRGGAWAGAGGATCTCCTTGCCTCAAACCCCTGGATGGGCTGAAAAAAGGAGTGGGTATGCCATTAACCAAGACAGAAGAGGACAYAGAAGTTACACAGCTCATGATGAGGTGACARGAGTGYTTATCAAGACCCTTTCTGACYAAGGTTTCAAAGATAAAATCCCACTCTAACCTATCATAGGCTTTCTCTAGGTCAATACTAAGGGCCATCCWACCCTTCCTACCTTTCCTATTTCTCATARAATGTAARATTTCAGTAGCCACTAGATAGTTGAGGTCTGTTCCTCTCCCTGGTAGGAARCTACTCTGATTAGGAGAAATTAGKTTAGGTAGAAGGGGTCTAAGCCTTTGGACCAGGACCTTAGTAAGGATCTTATAAGAAGTGTTGCAAAGGCTGATAGGCCTAAACTGTTTAATACTCTCAGGGTTATCCACCTTAGGAATCAAGCTAATATAGGTTCTATTCAACACACCAGGAATAATCCCTGCCTCAAATATGTCTGTAATATAGTCAGTGACATCCTGACCTACCTCACCCCAGTGCTTTTGAAAGAAAATGGGATGGAACCCATCCACCCCAGGTGCCTTCAAAGCCCCCATACTGAAAAACAACTCTCCTAATCTCAGACAAGTTAGGTTTGTAAGCTAAACCAATGGTCCCAAACTGAAGGTTACAAGTTGGAACACTAACCCTATCAGTGGTAAGTAAGGAGGAGAAGAAACCTTGGATGTGAGTTCTGAGATCAAGTGGGTGATTAATTTCCCCCCCTACATCATTAACTAG
The DNA here is from genome assembly GCA_008642245.1 of Bassia scoparia. Classification (NCBI taxonomy): domain Eukaryota; kingdom Viridiplantae; phylum Streptophyta; class Magnoliopsida; order Caryophyllales; family Amaranthaceae; genus Bassia; species Bassia scoparia. Next base: position 19,677 of record SNQN01005918.1, read on the forward strand.
GGAGAGGATCCTATTTCTTTTTCTTTTAATTTTAACTGACTGGTGAAAGAAGCAGAAATTTCTATCCCCCCCTGTTAGCCAATTTTCTCTAGATCTAACTTTCCAATACAAGTCCTCTTTCTCTAGAACAGCATCAAGTTCCTGACTCAAAATAGATTCAAGGTCCCAAAGGTAGGAGTTATTAGGGCTAGACTCAAGGGACAACTGGATACCACGAATTCTAGCTTGCAACCTCCTTTTTTGGTGGAAGAAATTTGGGCAAGAAGTTTGGCTCCAATTTTTGATTTCTCTGGTCAAATTATCCAGCTTGTGGTGTAAAGGTTCAGGATTTGTAGGCCAAGTGGTGGATATGAGAGGCAAAAAGGAGGGTTCACAGTACCAGGAAGGCTCCAATCTAAAAGTTTTGTGGATTGGGGTTAAGGGTGTAGGTAAGTTATGTGTGGCAAGAAGGATTGGTGAATGATCAGAAGAGTGCCTGGAAAGATTTGTGACATGAGAATGAGGCCGAGTCTCTAACCATTTACCATTAACCAAAGCCCTATCCAGTTTACATTGGATAGGCCTCCTTTTAGATTTATTTGTCTAAGTGAAACGTAAACCAGCACTGCCAAGGTCAATGAGCCCCGACCTAGAGACACACGAATTAAAGGCATTACACCTACTCATAACTACAGGTCTCCCCCCAATTTCTCAGATTGATTACGAACCTCGTTGAAGTCCCTAATAACAATCCAAGGTAAATCAATATCTACAGACATGTCAACCAGCTCAGACCAAGTAATTTTTCTTCTACGAAACTTAGTGCTTGCATAAATACCAGAAAAAATAAAGGTGGAAGAAGAATCCTTTACCTGGACCACCCCATGCAGCGARTGTAGATCCTTGCCAATGGGAGTAAAACTCACCCTAGCAGAATCCCACAACAGCAGTAAGCCACCCGAGAAGCCCCAAGGTTCCGCAAAGTCCCACTGATCAAATGGAAGGCCTTCACAGATTGATTTTGTATGCACCGCAGAAGTCCTAGTTTCCGTAATTAGAAGCATACTAGGGTTATGGTGTTCAATGATGTGTAGAACATGCCTTTTAAAACTTGGGCGTGCAATGCCCCTCGCATTCCATGCTACAATATACATATCAACAGGAAGTGGTTGGATTTGCAGATTCCCTTGAATCTCCCTGTCCACAAGGGATTTCACCCTCTTCCATTTCTTCTTCTTCTGCTGTGGGAAACGAATCACGGGAGTCAGAGTGACCGTCGAAGTCATTAGCCATTCTTTTTTCTTGGTGGGTTCCATTTGTAGTAGGATCCTGTTGGTATGTTCCACCACTCTGAACAGGTGAAAAGCATTCGAGAAGCTGCTGGACTCTATCATTGTAGCATCGGAGGTCAACAGATAAATTTGCCTCGATTGAGGCAATATCGGCTGAGGATCCAGCAAGAACAAAATATCGTCCTCCATGTGAATGGTTTCCTCCCGATCTAGTATGCTCTTGAGCCACACCTCGAAATGTTTTGCCACAATTGGAATGAGCCTCGCAGATCGTCGAGGTTCGGAATATGTGCAGGGACGAAGGTGGCTCCGTCTTGTGTCATCACCGAATCCACATAAGGTAGATCGACCCCTCGAGGGTTCAGCATGAACTTGCGTATTAACTTCTTGGGGACCCAGATTCTTCCCGTTCTTTTCTGAGCATAAAATAGCATCTTCATCGGATCAACCTCTATATAGGTCCACACTGGCTTCTCGTTGCATGTTAGGGTTGGTGGTGCTGGGAGTGGGTGTTTGATCGAACAAGTTCTATCTGGGGAGATGGGTGGGTGTCTGTAAAGTGCTGGGTGATCTGGTGGTGAGTTCGGTGGGGATGGTGATTGGTGTGGGGACTCTAGTGATGAGTAACCGTAATCCATGGTCGTATGAGGAAGGCGAATGAATGGAAAGGTGAAAGGGAAATGTGAAAGTGTTGTAGGGTACTAGAAAGGAAATGAAAGGATAGGGAGAAGCCAATTCAGCTAAGAAATCTCTCGAAATAAAACTGAGGACCACATAATCCTTATCCATAACACACGAGCTCCCCAAAAGAGGAAACCGACATTTATTTAATACTCCACGTGCATTACACGTGAGTCCTCTAGCATTATCCACCCACAAGTCCTCATGTGATGAACATGTGAGCCCATAAGGTGTCTCAGCATGTGCCTCACACGTGACTCCATTTGAAATTTGAACTTCCCGCTCAGACGAAAGACTCGAGTCAGCCCTCTGTTCCCCTTCTAGAGACAGCTCTGCCGTGGAGATAGCACACCGATCCTCGGCGATTGGCTTCCAACAGATACAGACTTAGTGACGGTGCCCTTAGAGAGCCTTTTTTCTTTTCTCTTCTGCTTCTTCTGTTGATTTCGCCTCTGTTTTCGTGTCTTAACGACTTGAATCCAAGGTTGTTGTGGCTCCACCATAGTTTCAGAGGTCTGCATGACCGGGTTAGCTAAAGTCGTTCCAGTTGGAGAGGGATCCTAGATAGAATTTGGAAGATCTTCAATTGATGGCCTATTTGGACCACAAACATGACCAATAGATTGACAAGATGTGCACCACTGCGGCGCCTCTTCCCAAATCAGATGTTGATCTACTGAGCCCAAACTCACACATTCGACCAATGGGTTTGCCAGATTAACTAGAACCTTTAAGCGAGCAAAACGCATTTGGTCCCTTCCTACGGCCCTTAGGTCTGCATTGATGAATTTGCCTAGATGGTTACCAATCTCCCGCAAGACCTTAAGATTGTGGAATTCAACTGGCAACTCAGGTAGAGTGACCCAGACAAGGTAATAAGAAATGCATGCTTTAGAAGGTTTAAGCCCTGGTGACCAATGTTGCACTGAAAGGAATTCACCGTTGATGAACCAAGGGCCTCCTAATGCCCGATCTCTAGATGCTTTGGACTCAGGGGTAAAAACATAGAATCCCTTACCAATCGCACACAATTTGGGCATAGACTGTAAATTCCATAGCTTTGCAATGCGCTTTGAAAGATAATCGAAAGCAAAGGAACCCCCGACCACTTTCACAATTAGAGAATCCACCCATTTTGCATTGAGGGAAGACAATAGGGCTGGGGATAGGTTAATTAAAAGGTTTCGGGAGGAGGTGGAGGTAGGTGGTGGATTCGACGAAGGAGAAGAGTGGCTTAGAAGATGGTCTAGTGAAGAAGGGTGTGGTTAAATGGCGAGGTAGGTTGGTTGGCCAGTGGGGTGATAGGAGAGACAATGGTTGGGATAGGTGCATTGGTGACAGCGTCGGCGTAGGAGAGCGGCGCAACGGGGCTTACCTGGTGGCTCGGCGGTGGGGTAATCACAGCCGAAGGCGTCTCGTYCACAACCTGCAAAGAAACACTCTCTAACACTCTTTCTCTCTCTAACACTCTCTCTCTCTCTCTAACATTGTATTACGTTTATTTGTGTGAATCGTTTTTGGACTTGTTAAATCTACATAATCAATTGCCTTTTGATATAAATTCTTTTTTACAGATAGATTGGATCAGTGTTGGTCTAACAGATTCGAATCAAATCCAACTAGCTGAAATGCATATCATCAAGGTACAATTTATTTAAGCAATATTAACTAATTATGCATGCGTTATGTCATATGTGCTTCAATTGTGTAACGAGAGTACGAGAGTACGAGACAAAGATATTGATCTCAAACAACAACCAGGCTCGGAGTAATATGTTACACTTAAGGCCACTATGTAGTGTACGTGTACGTGAATGTTCTTATACTCTCTCCGTTTCTCAAAGAATTGGACATGCTCAGATTTAATGAAACAACTAGTATTTAGGCCCGGGCATTGCCCCGGGTCATACTGTTTTCATAACCTTATAAAAAAACATTGTACATTGGTTGTTATTATTAATTTCTTTTATGTTAATCAATCCTAGTGATCCAAGTCAAAAAATGATGTACTTGTATTTGTATCTAATTTTTGCCATTGGACTAACTCAAAATTCATTATTTAATTGACGATGTGTTTCGAAAGAGGGAAATATAAAATAATAATCAAAATTTTTGAATTAGTAAACATGTATTATCTAGTCGAAAATTTTTGTGTTGTTCAAATCCTGCATTTGAAAAAATGAACATAGAGGAAGTTATCATAATTATTCTTTAAAAAAATAGTACTCCCTCCGTTTTGATTTTTTTTACGTCTGTAGAATTGCACGTCAATTAAGGAAAATTAGTATTTGGATAAATTATGTTAGTATTACTTGGAAGTTGTATTATCCTTTTAGTTTGTTTGAGATGTGTGCAATAAAATTAAAATAAATCTTTTTATATTTAAAAATGAGAGGATCAGATAAGTTTGGGTGAAAAAACAAGAATGATGAGTAAATAAGTAAGAGGTAATATTAATTATTTTAAGGGTAAAAGTAATATTAATGGGTAAAAAAAGTAAAGTATGAAAAAGAAAATGTAAAGAATAAAAGGAAACATAAAAAAAAAAAAACGTAAAAAACAAACTGGAATGGAGGAAGTATGATTCATATGGATTAATGGTTAAGTTCTACAGTAATTTTTTTCCTAAAAAGAAGTCATGTGTTCAAATATGCTTTAAAGCATAATTAATTAGTTTGCTTTTTTATGCTTACATGTCATCATGTGCTTTGAAATGGAAGTGTCACGTGACATCCTTTCGTTTCAAGGCACCTTTTTTAATATGTTTGTATAGATTGAATTTATTATACATTGAATAATATAATAATAATATACTGTTAAAAAATCGGCTAATTAACTAGTTTACATACCAAATAAGCAAGAAGAGGACTTGGGGTTGGCGCATGTGGGCGTCACCCCACTTTCCCACCGTTGGTGCGGGATCGATCCTTGATCCCAGTACTATCACTACAAAAAAAGCTTGAATAGCGACGGAAACTTAGGGACGGATATGAATCCGTCCCTAATTTAGGGACGGATATGAATCCGTCCCTAATTTAGGGACGGATTTTAAAATCCGTCCCTAATCAGCGACGGATAAAAAATTCGTCCCTAATTAGGGACGGATTCCAAAATCCGTTCCTAAATTAGGGACGGATTCCAAAATCCGTTCCTAAATTAGGGACGGATTTTCTAAATCCGTCCCTAATTTAGGGACAGATTTTTTATCCGTCCCTAATTGTATAATGTGTGATAGGTTAAGCGCATTTGCAGAAATAAAGGAAATTTAGGGACGGATTTTATAAAATCTGTCCCTAAATTTAGCGACGAATTTTTGGAATCTGTCCCTAATTTAGGGACGGATTTTAAAATCCGTCCCTAATCAGCGACGGATAAAAAATTCGTCCCTAATTAGGGACGGATTCCAAAATCCGTTCCTAAATTAGGGACGGATTCCAAAATCCGTTCCTAAATTAGGGACGGATTTTTTATCCGTCCCTAATTGTATAATGTGTGATAGGTTAAGCGCATTTGCAGAAATAAAGGAAATTTAGGGACGGATTTTATAAAATCCGTCCCTAAATTTAGCGACGGATTTTTAGAATCCGTCCCTAAATTAGGGACGGATTTTAAATCCGTCCCTAATTTAGGGACGGATTTTAAATCCGTCCCTAATTTAGGGACGGATTTTGGAAAATCCGTCCCTAAATTTCCTGATGTTTTAATCTGTCTCTTATACACATCTAGATGTGTATAAGAGACAGGAATTATAGAATCCGTCCCTAAATTAGGGACGGATTTTAAATACGTCCCTAATTTAGGGACGGATTTTAAATCCGTCCCTAATTTAGGGACGGATTTTAAATCCGTCCCTAATTTAGGGACGGATTTTAAATCCGTCCCTAATTTAGGGACGGATTTTAAATCCGTCCCTAACTTAGGGACGGATTTTAAATCCGTCCCTAATTTAGGGACGGATTTTGGAAAATCCGTCCCTAAATTTCCCTGTCTCTTATACACATCTAGATGTGTATAAGAGACAGGATTAATGGTGTTATTACAGGTTGTATTTGTTGATTTTTATATATCTCTATTAAATAAGCCAAGGGGGAGCAATGGTGTCCCCCTATGACTTTACTTTTGTACCCTTACTAAATAAATATTTGAGCATTAAAATAAATAAATAAATAATATTCCTAGATAAGTCAAAGTTAATTAATGTAATCAAAACAAATTTGATAAGTTGATTTTTTGAAAGGAAAAATTACAATATTTTGTCAATTAATTTAAAACTTTAAAATTAATTTGTCATAATATCAATTAATTTTCGTGAAACTTCATTAAAATACCAAAAATATGTATTTATGTCAACACATGACTACTTTAATATTATTCATGGAGTTAGCTTGCAAACTACTCTGTATATTATATAATATGTATATCAAATTCGCTATTTTACATCACTACTCTTAATTGTTCTTTTTTCGAACGAAAATTTTAAACACAATTTTCTTTCCGTTCTAAAATGTCCAAATCATATTTTTTAAAATTATTGCACACATCGTGTACACCAAATGCTAGTATATATATAAAAAAAACAAAAAAGCAAGAAGTAGAGTTCGCCTAGTTAAACTTTCAAAGTACCTATATTTTTTGAGTTTTTAACGATCTAATTTATTAGCAAGTCAAAATTGACTTATCATGTCTATGTTGGCCTTGCTCATAATATGCAAGTGTCATACGTGTTTGGTCTAATTGATTTTTGCCTAATTGAATCAGGCTACTTTTTAACAAATGTTGCCTAATTGAATCATGCTACTTTTTAACAAATGTCAATGGCAGATAGCCCATATCTATTATTAACTTTAATTTATACTAAAGCAATCTCCACTTCTCAAATTTAACCTCCCAAATTTCCCTCTTAAAGAAACTTTATTAATGATTACATAAAAATGTAAAAAAATATTTAATGAAGGTTAATTAATAAATGTGTTTTGAGTAAAATTTTATATATTTAGTAATTCATATATAACTATAAAAAAATATTTTTTGTCGAAAATAAAAAATTATTTTTAAATAATTATAATTTAAAAATATCAATTTTAATTTAGTTTAGAGCAATTTGTATTTTATTTAAAAACCGAATATATACTCGGGAATTATCTAGTAATTACTCTAAATTAAAGTGGGATGATTGATTGTTAGGAAGTGGGACAAGTTAAATAGGTCGGTTAACATGCTCCACTAATTTCTCAATGGATATCCATTTGTAAACCCATTAATTAATGGACAAACTACTTTGCTTTGATGTGCAAAATTTGAACCAGCTCTATTATATAACTAGAAAAAAAAAACAACTGAGTAATACTATGTCAAACAGGCCTGAGCTGCACTCGTCACAAGGGATTGCAAGTTCACAACAGAAGACTAAGGAAGTTTCACTCAAAAATTATATGATTAAGATGAGAGTACGTAGCCCTTTAATTAATCTTATAATGTAGTATCAACTCATAAATTTCAATGTGAGATTATTTATCATGCACCTCAGATCAGCACTCCCCCTTAATTACAATGTAGGACAACACTTGCACTCACAAAGTTGCAAGTATATAACTTATTCCTCGACTTTAACAATCACTTTTGGTTGAGATGATCCACTGACAATTGTCTATATAAAGATTTCTTGGTGCAATTTTTTGTTGACAACATCAAAAAGTAGGGTTAGTAAGTGCTTACTTGCCTAATTGGCCCTGCGACATGATGCCATGGCATTAGTTATTTTCGTGCCACTATCTACTGTACCCACATCATTATATATAGAACACCCTTATTTTCCGTCTTAAGATAACTTACAGTGAAAAAAGACGTACATACATCTAGTTCTTCCTTGAGTGTTTGTGTTTGTTTTAGTGAACTTTCAATAATTGCAATTTACAATGTCAAACTATGAAGATGTTGTTGAAGAACAGGAGATAAACAACGTACATCCAGTACTGACTTATGGATGGGCAGCTCGAGACGACTCCGGCATTCTATCTCCTTTCTACTTCTCCAGAAGGTAAATCATATTATGAGCTAACCAAAATGTGCAATAGCCTTTTTTGCATGCTATGCGTGCTTGATTAAAACTTACATGAAAAATTATTACTCCTCAGTTGAATCCAAAACTCTTTGAATAGTTGTTCTTTTTAGCATTGGAAAAGAGAGCCATTGAATTGAGAAATAAGATAAATCAAATCCAATCGCGTTCGTGTACACTTACGAGTTATAACAGGAGAATAATATGATGATGTGTGTAGGATGACCGGAGATGAAGATGTGAGATTCAAGGTGATGTATTGTGGAATGTGCCATACGGACCTTCACTTTCTCAAGAATCATTGGGGCATGTCATCCTACCCACTTGTTCCCGGGTAAGTTGCTCATTGCTACTCTTTAAATTCCGTTTACAATTATTACTTGTTACATTTCCGCTTTGTACACTATTCACGTACAAACTGACTCCATTTAGATTTATATGATTCTCCTATATTTTTGTAAATTTTTTTTGCTAACGATTTACGATTATTTAATTATATATGTGCATGCAAATGATCATGCATCAATGTTAAAAAGGCACGAGATTGTGGGATTGGTAACGGAAGTTGGTACCCACGTCGCAAAATTCAAACCAGGAGATAGAGTTGGGGTCGGATGTATGATTGGGTCTTGCCGCACATGCGAATCGTGCACACAAGACTTGGAAAATTACTGTCCAAACATGATCTTAACTTACTCCGGCAAATACTATGACGGCACAACTACATATGGTGGTTACTCTAACGAAATGGTTGCAAACCAACATTACGTGGTCCGAATCCCGAATGATCTCCCCCTCGAGGCGAGCGCCCCACTGCTTTGTGGCGGGATCACGGTGTATAGTGCAATGAGGTACTTTGAGCTTGATCAAAGAGGTAAACATGTTGGGGTGGTGGGCTTGGGAGGGCTTGGTCATTTGGCTGTGAAATTTGGTAAGGCTTTTGGATTGAAGGTGACTGTTATTAGCACTTCTCCCAACAAGTGTAAGGAGGCTTTGGACCGTTTTGGTGCCGACTCTTTTTTGCATAGTCGTGACCAAGATCAAATTCAGGTAATAGCTCGTGAAATCGTATAACTAGCTTAGTTCAGTTAAGTTCAGTTAAATTTCAATTTATTTTAGTTCAATCTAGAAGAACAAGAAATAAGATGGTAAACTTAACATCGTGTCAACCTAAAAAAGCGAAAATGTGGGACTAGTGTAGGCAGCGATAGGCACTATGGACGGTATAATCGACACGGTGTCAGCAGATCATGAAATAATGTCCCTACTTGGCTTACTTAAGTCTCATGGAAAGCTTATTGTGGTTGGAGTGCCTCATAAGCCTCTCGAAGTGCCTACCTTCACTTTGCTTCAAGGTAAWAATAWTCCACATTTTACATTATTATAGTTTTATTGTATTTGTCAACAACTTCCCTTTTTCTTGTTGTTCATTGTTCTTTTCATGTTAAAAAGATGCATGTATAATTTATCATGGTCATCAGGTAGAAAGACGATAGGTGGAAGTGGAATMGGAGGGATGAAAGAGACACAAGAAATGCTGGAATTTGCAGCAAARCACGGCATAAAAGCCGATGTTGAATTGATTCCAATGGATTACGTCAACACAGCCTTAGATCGTCTTTCTAAGGGTGATGTAAGATATCGGTTTGTTGTTGATGTTGGACAAACATTAGAGAGAACTATGCATTAATTTTGGATTTCAGAATTTATCTTCAATTGCTCAACCCATTATATGATAATAATGTAAAGGTTTCAACCACCGATTATGTTATGTTATGTTTTGTATCAATCTTTGTCCCTCTTTTGATAACAAGCAAGTTTTGCCTTCTGATATATATTAACTAGTATTGATTGCACACGATGCGTGAGATGGTATAGAAATATAACCCATTCATATTGAAATATAAATGTTATTATTTATTTATTTATTTAAATTACTATTAATGTAAGAAGAGAAATTGTCATGTTTATAATGACATATATTTTTTTTAATTGATGCACTCATTATCTCTATTATATAAGTCAAGGGGGAGCAATGGTGTCCCCCTTGGAAAATACTACAAAGTCCTTCACTTATATAAGTAGTCAAATAAATCATTCAACACATAATTCAAATAAATTG
>SNQN01005919.1:0-41576 GCA_008642245.1 Bassia scoparia
GTGTTGGCCTTACCCTTCGTATGTGGCGTGGATAGGGCTCAGCCATGCCCTCGTCATCTACTGTGTTTAGCCTTTTGTTTGAGCGGTTATCTGTCGACCCGGAGTTCGGCCACCCTCCCTTCTGCCGAAACTATTCTGGAATGGATTGTGGAATCTTGACTAATCAAGCCGAGCCTTGCGGTTAGCGGTGAAACTCATCCCTCTGGAAGTCACTTAGCCCTTGGCAGGGTAAATCACAGCCAGTTCGCTTAGTGGACTGCCCTCCGTTTATAATTATTTGGGTACCCTGGCTCCCCGATGAGCATCGGGGGACATCCTCCATCGTCTGAAGTTCCCATCCCTTGGGTGTTCCTCACTATCGGAGGGAGAAACAGCCAATTGGATGCTATAGCAGACCTGAACACGGCAGTTCTTTGCCAATCCGCTGCTCGCCCACTAGCCAACGTGCATGATGAGGGTGCTTCACCAGCAACCGCGTCGTGTTAATAGGGCTATTTTCCCCGAGCAAAGGAGGATTATAGTTCGTCCGGCAACGGAGATTTCTTCGCTTGTCGCGACTGGTCGCATCGCCGATATCCACGCTGATGTGATCATCTATTGAACCCGTCAGCAGAAACGAAGGATTTGACCTTGAAGGCCATTCATAACGGGAGTTCGAAACTGTGGATGGGAAGTGAAGTAATTCGCTGCGCTACGCGACTTTAGGGTAGCAGAGAGTGGAAAATGAGGTGTGCATCGCTTCCCGACCTGAACAAAGCGTGCTGCCTTTTCTTACCCATTGACGTTGTCCGCGCGCGCAGGGCATTTGAATGTAACTTCTGCGCTATCGGTTAACCGATCTGATGCATGCTGACGATCAAGAGAGCGGCGTCGTAGATAAGGAGTTTTTGCTATCCAATTGCGTTGGTTTTGAAACGCGGGTACTCAGGATGCGTGACGATGTTCGAGGATAGTTTGTGCGTAAAGGTCCCTTGCGATTGTGGGTAATCGAAGCTGTCAACCGCCCAATCACACTCACGCTTCAGTAATCGGAACAGAATTAACTTATCCAATAAGTTCTTTCGGAGGTCTCTGCAAGGTAATTCCTAGTCTTTCACACACGCCGATAGAGCATGCCCGATCAGGTCAAGCGTGGTCTCACATGTCCCCGCCTGAAGGGTACAAATACGTAGGTCGCGCATTACGTTTAGCTCGAGGCATCGACAATGCCACTTATTTACCTGTTTGGAAAATACGGTTTCCACTGACTGATGACACGACGTGGCTCTTCAAGATTTGCTCTACCTTTGACTCCTCATTACGAAGCGGAACCATGTTGCTCCTATACCTAGCTGTAGCAATCCAGGGTGGCGCTGTGTTTACCCGGGAGGCGGAAGCACAGCGTCCAATTATACTGCGTCGTTTAGATGCGCGCGTACTCTCTTGGTAACTAGTTTTGCCTTCGTACTGCTCTAAGGCTGGCCACTATTTCGAACGCACCGTCTTGTGTAATGATACTTCCTGTGTAAGGCTGCTTAGGAACCGACTATTGCGGATGGCCAATGCATTCACCGGCGCTTCGATTCCGCTCACCCACGACGGCTTAAATTCAAGGCCTGCCGATTTTGTGCGATTCAGTCCATGCTTGGAAAAGGTGAGTGAGCACCGCAGTGCCATGTAACAGGTAAGGCCCTTGGACTATATTCGGCTCTTCACTTCAGGGGGCCGGCTTGGTTGCCTGGTTTGCCGGGAGACAGTAGTCCAGCTGTCATGTAATTTCAGCTAACATGACGCGGTACGCGCTTGATCTGCAGTATGCGTTAGCCAGATCTGGCACGGAAATTGAACGTATTGTGATAGTTGTCGTAGACAGCCAGTAATGGAGATTGCGCCAGATTCCAATGGCAGATTACCTAGTAGCAAAGAGCATCGATTTCCTCGTTAGTCATCGTCCCAGAGATCAAACGCAGTGACGCATGGCCCACTAGGTCCGCTAGAAGTCGTTCCATCAGCGTACAGTGTCCATCTGATCACCGGATCTCCAGCCCCAATCCTGACACTCATCGCGAAGCCTGTTGGACACATCCTGGTACCGGACACGCTCTCTTGCGAAACAGAGCACGATTGGGTTCAAACATCAACTATTCGTTCATTATAGTGCTTTCAACACAACGGGTCATGCGGTGCTTACGGGATGCCCAGATTCTGCGAAGGTTCCGATGTGAATGTGAGGTCTGGAAGCGTTCCAACCAGATATTACTTTACGGTTATCGCTCCATCGGACCGCCATTATGCGGGAGGTCCCAATGTCAAAACTAATGACACATACCATAGCCTGCTCCCAATAACTGCACCTCACCTAACCGTCCTTTTATCGATGGGATGACATGTTGGCAAGCTCCAGCGACAACGTTGTGTACTTGTCCATGCGATTTTCCACGTGGATTGAGCACGTTCGTCCGTCTTGAGACAAATATCACTTCTCGACCACTATTACAGATTCGGAATCCTTCAGGGTCATCCTGCGATATGCTGTTCGCGTTTCATAGTGATGCCCGTACTTCTGCCGGGGACATCCACTCGATTCCACCCAGGTACCTGTCATTTTTTGGTGTTAGAAATCCGACACTCTGTCCGGAATCAAGCGAAGTTGAGCGCCGAAGGTAGCTGCGGAGACTACAGATCTTGGGCCAACGGACCACTCCGCGTTACGACCACCCGCTCCCTGGTTTACGCGTGTGACTGTCATCCCGGCAGAGTGCGTCCCCTCTGCAGTCGGTATCACACCAGCCGTTACCCTGGTGCTGCCTCGACACGATCGAGCTTAGGACATGCTCATACGCATGCAAGCACCAGCGTTGCCGAGCTTCAACAAACCGTGAAGGCAAGGTGTTCAAACCCGCGACTGGTTCTACGAAGGTCTTCCCTACAGGAACCCACGCGGGTAATTAGTATTCGTGAAAAGGATCAAGTCGAGGTCTAGGCATAGTATGTCTACTACCCTGAGCTGTCGGTTCACGAAGCTGCCTTACACTGGCAATTCACTTCTGATCCTTAAGTACTTCCATGTCATCTTTCGATTCATCTTGTACTAGTTTTCCATGGCTCGGGCTCCACGCCAGATCGGAGCTTTAATGCATTCTGGAGCTGTAACGCGGAATCTCGGCTTTAAGCCAGTTCGATGTACTAGTCTTGAGCTATACCCAGATTCTCGAGCTTTTCGCGTTTCAAGTGATTCATAAAGGCCATACGCCAGTTCAAGCGTCTACCCAGATCAATAGGCTGTTACGCCAGGAGTCAAGAGCTTTAACGCAATTTAATAAGCTTACGCAGTTCTCGGGCTTTAAGCAGGTTTCCAGCAGACCAGACTCGCGAATTAGCACCAGTTCGACACAAGTTTAGTCATTCAAGTTTTCAACCTTGTTCGAGGCCCCCAGGTTCAAGATTGCAACACTTCACCTGACCCCTGGTTAGCAAGGTCGCTGTTCCTTGTTGTGTTTTTATATTATAGCTCAACTCTTCAGAACAAAAAGATAGTGTGAAGGAAGTTAATTTCGCACGCAGATAAACAGTGTTCTTCCAAGAGTCAATGGTTACATAACCTAGTTATACTTGTTCCCAGACTAACAAATATCTTACATAGTTGCAAAACATTGACCCGACCAACCGGTAAAATTAAAACAAAAGTATGAAGTCAATAACAACTTGCTTCTAAGGAGTTTCTCGACAACTTCACAGAGGCTTCTTGACTTTGGTGGCTAAGTTTCCGTGTGGTTATGTGCAGTCCCTTCCTGGTTGTCCCCTGCGCTTCATCGATCCTCTTGTCTATCTAGCTCTTTTATTCAGCCAATTCTGGCACATCTTTTTCTTTCGGCCCGTCTTTGATTGGCACTTAGCTGTACCTGTCCTTATGCTTCTTACATTCCTGTGGCTCTCTGTGATCGATCCGTCTTGCCTTCCCTGACCATAGCCACGACTTCCGATCTACCTCCTCTTGATTCATTCCTGTTCAGTCTTATCCCCTGTGTCCTTCGTCTCGCTTCCCTCACCTTCAGTTATGAGCATCACGATTCCTTGATCCCACGCCTAGCTTTCCTTGTCGACCACCTTCAGCTTTTCCTCAAGCCTTTCTTCACCTCGGTTTCGCATGCTGACTCGATCTAGCACCATGACTTGCAGAGGCGAGCACCAAAGAAACAAAAGGAGTGAGACTCACGGCTACACCTAACCATACTAGGAACAAATGAACCCGTACCTGGAGCGTGCTCTCCCTGATTTATGCTTCTGTCCCCTCTTTTCCAGCGTAAGCACGCTGCAGTAAGAGCAATGACCTGCCTAGGCATTCCTTCCATCTCCGACGCCAAAAGATCACTGGCGCAAGACTATTGCACTCCCGGCTCCTGAACACGGATACTGCGGGTTGCGAACTGGGTTTCACCAATCTCACATATTCAGTTTCGCAATCATGTGCACTCCTTCTTTCTTGCGCCTTTCTTCATCTGACAATCGCAATTGAATGTTCCTGTAACAATATCACGGCTCTCAAGACCCGTTCACACACGCAAATCACCGGAAACTCCTTGTCTTATCCGATTGTCTAAGCTGACACTCGGGGGCATTTGAATTCTTCCTCGCGGAGGTGTTGCTCTGCACCGCACCTGATCGAATCTTCCTGCCCGTCTCAAAACTACAGCAACCAAAGTAGAGTATCTGAACGCAACACGCAGCAAAATTTCCGTCCTTTCCGTTCACCCTATGCATTCTCACCTCCCCAGGGCCTTTTTCATAAGTAACGAGTTTTCACTCTGTCGTTACCCCCTCGTCATTGGACTATTTCTGACCAGGTTCAGTGCCTAGTTCTCCTCCGGGTGTCTCTTGATGTATAACAGGAAAGGAAGTCAGCCGATGGGTAAACGCTTCCTCCCCGACTCAGTTTTTTCCGCATAACGCAAATCGCGAGAGGGATATTTGCCCGCGCAACGCCGACGAGCTCGAAGTCCGACCAAAGGAGAAAGGACTTGCCTATGTGTAATGTCTTCAAAGAACACGCTACCTGACAGTCGCATTTGCCCGCCTAGGTTCACCCACACGGGGAAATCCGCCAGCCGTCCCGGCAGCTCGTCGAATGCGTTGTCGGACTTCGCTGTTTTCACCCCGTTTCTTTTGTCGCACGTGATTACCATTGAGCACAACGATTTGGAAGAAAGGATCCTGAAAAATCACTTATCAACCCAAAGTTTTTGCTCTGTGACCTACGAGACCTCATTAATAATCTCCAGAAGCTCCAAGCTTTATAAAATTTCCAATGATGGCTTTTTATTACTTGCGCTTTATGGCTTGATAACTCCCCTCTGTTCGGCGACTTTTTCAAATTTTTCTTCAATTTTAGTGTCATGATCTTAGTAACCTGAAATTCAATTGCAAACGCGGGAGATTCCCGCCATTACAGTTAGGGCTAATTGTTATCTAAGTTATTGCTGTGAGAAACTACTCCGAATATACCTCGTGTGCTTACAGTTCAGATGTTACAGCGTCTATTTCTTATAGGTTCACAGGTTTATCAGGTACAAAGGGTTCTGGCCCAAAGAAGAACATCCGCCCCCATTCTAGAGGTAAAGTCCAAAAGAGTGTCGCGACGATGCATCATGAGATGTATTCACCGGTATTTAGGACGTTGGATTATCTTATGCATACATCCTAAATCGGACAACGAGAGCGTTCTTGATCCAAGGAAGACTGAAGAGGTCGAGAAGCTTAGGGTATAAATAGCAGGGTCCTCAGGTGTGAAAGGCAGAAAAGAGACTTACTTAAATTGTAATTGGTGAACCTGAGATGGAATCGGTTTGTGTCAACGAGCATGCGCCTGATTGGTGTCATCTTGAACTGTAAGCGAATTTATTCCATAGTGGTTGGTGGCTCATGCACCGCGGTTTTTGTACCCTCTTTATGGGGTTTTCCGCCTGTGCATTCTGTGTTTCTTTTGTTTGATTCTTCATTTGTTTTCAATGTTCTGTTGCTTAGAACTTCTCGGCTCTTGTTCAACCTGGTCTCGTACCAGCTTAGATTAGGTTATGTACTGGATTTGCGAAGTTCTAAGCTGCGTACTGTATCATTTTTAGATCGAGGGCAGGGTACCTAGATTTTTAAAAATTCAATGACATAACAAGTTAACAATCTTAAGCCTACCTTTAAAAAATTCGTCAATTCAACAAATGGTGGCCAAATATCTTAATTAACATATGTCTTCTATAATGCTAGCCATAAAATACAATTCAGCAAGGCCCATTAGAATCTCACTGAAATTTGAGGTACATGTCATATGTTATGAGGCCCAAAAAAAATAATATTAGGATCCATTATCCACCATTAATAGAAGCATTGAATAATGAAGAAGTATCTTTCAAAGAGAAATGATATTCAAGCAATCCAAGCTACTTGGATAATAATCGTTGCTCACAGTTTAGTGAAAATCCAATCCAAATTATTTGTCCAATCCAAGCTATTAATATTATTCAAAACTTGCTTGCCCTAAAACAAATATACAAAACACTTCATTTTCTATAAACAAAACGACGGTTAACACTAATTACATAAAACTCCAAAAAACATTAGCCAAAATATTAACTTACATTTTAAGCACAAATTAAACTGGACCACGGTGCGCGTGCGCGCGCCGAGGCACACTAGTATATACAAAGGAGTGATAAATATCTCTATTATATACGCCAAGAATTAAATACACTTTCAATAAACATTTAATTGCCTAGATTGATTTTCCTTAATCAATTCTTTGCCTAATTTAAAATGTGTACAAAGGAAATAAAGCTCAAGTATACACTAACAAAAATAAAGTTCAAGTATAAATTAACATAAATATAAATATATGCATGCTAAAAGAAGAATAATTAAGGTCAAAATTTAAGTTGATACAACTACAACTACAATAGTTTATAAGACA
Source organism: Bassia scoparia (assembly GCA_008642245.1). Lineage (NCBI taxonomy): Eukaryota > Viridiplantae > Streptophyta > Magnoliopsida > Caryophyllales > Amaranthaceae > Bassia > Bassia scoparia. Next base: position 6,938 of record SNQN01005919.1, read on the forward strand.
ATTAAAGAGTAAACACGAAATTAACAAATAAAAAATTCAGATTTGAGTGAGAAATAACAATTTTTATTTTTTTTTGTAAAATTTAAACACGRATAACGTTCAAAGAAAAGCTAGTATCACTAGTTATAAGAGGACTCAATCACCATCTATTTAAGTAGTTAGTTTGAGTGAGAAAAGGACAACCTGATAATTTTAACATGATTAAAAGAGATAGTGCTACCATAATATATGAACGCACCTTGACTTATATCATAGAGGTTACGTGATTTTTTCCCTTTCTTCTTCATGTGGTTTTTATATTTAATTTCTCTATCTGTATGATATTCACAACCAAATTTTACCTTGGAGCTGAGCTTGTACAAAAACTTTGTTGGTTCTAGAAAAACCAAAAACGGATGAACTATATTACTYTACTTACTATATTCTATCCATGTTTTGTGCTGGCTGATCAATTTAGTTTAATTGTACTTTGAATTTTTTTTAATTTTAAGGTGCCCAAATGTCAATGACAAATATGATGAACAAACTTAATGGCTTAGGTGCATCACTTGACTATAAAAAAGCATCAGCTGTTTTTGAAGAAGAATCAATCCTACTGAGAAAGCAGTTGTTAGAAATTAAACAAACTGGTGCTGTTATGTCTTTGGGATATTCCAATTCGAAGGTAAAACTGTCTTGCATCAATTAAATTTTGAACATTGTTACACGCACAATGATTTTAGAAACCATGTAAATTTTACTTTGAAGGATCGACAAGATGAAGATGGGACACACCACTACATGTAGCATAATGAAATGCAACTCATGATATGGTAAGAGCAATGCGTTGGATGCAATGTCATTTTGCCAATAAAACAAGGAATTTGCGATAAACCCCACAATTTGCCTTATTTTGAATTACCCCAATTTCAATTGAAATTAAATAACTCACACTTTGTGTCCAAAGTAAATGAATTAGCCCCATTTCACTTATCTCGTTAAATGGTAACAGTAAGCCTCTAAAGGTGGGCCACACTCTTTTCATTTAATCTCCTCCAATTCGACTCTTCCTCTCTTCTCTGACTCTCAACGGCTATTTTTGCAATGTCATCCTTCAATTCCAAATTCTTTGAAGATTCAAGGAGGTTAATTATCAAAATTCAATTGAAGATTCAAGGCTGCAAATTTACCAGGTATTGAATTGCAATTAATTTTGTTCATTTGTTATGTTTTGAATTATTGGATTTTTTCTCACTTGAAAATTTCTAAATTAGGTTTTCATTGAAGGAGGATGGTTGTTGTTAGTGTGATTGTGGTTTCCTGCTCGTGTATCTCGTCTGTGGACAAGGTAAATCCTGTAGATGCTTTTCTCATGCAAATTCTCTAATGCAAGAGTATGGATGTGGATATTGGGAATGGGCTGACACAATCAGAAGAGTGGCAGAGATAGTAATATCAATGACATTATGTGGAGAAGAGACTGGATCTGAACATGAAAGTGGCTTGTTGAAGCACAGTTAGTTGTTGATGATGTCAATGGGATAGCCGGTCCGGAACAATGAACTTCAAGGTTCAAAGAAATTGGGTTTTTTCCATGAGAATGTTTGTTGGGTTGTACTGTTTTGTCTTGTCTTTGGTAATTGTTGCTAATTTGTATGGATGTTTTTAGCTCTTATGTATTTTGAATTCAATGTAGGGAAACTTATGTTTTGGTTTTTTAATTTTGTTTAATGTTGAATTAGTTGTAATTGTATTGGTTTAGTATTTCTTATGAATGAATTTGTTTTTTGTTCCAAAATATAAACTTGTAACATTGTATTCATGTTTTTAGTAATACAGGGTTTAGTCACTGAATTCAGGTAAACCAAAAAACAGACTTACTTCAAACATCAATGACATACTTCAAACATTAATGACATACTTGAAACATCAATGACATAAAGGTGTTCCAAAATACATACTTTAAACAATGTAGCTCAAATTACCCCCAAAATACAAACATCAATTACTGAAACTGTCAATGTGTTTCCAATTGCAAAACTAACTACAAATGTTGAGAACAGAGTGTTTAATGGATATGTTAAGTACAACAAAATGACCATAGGCTTGGCTGCTGATACATGCCCATATCATAAGTCAGTCAGTTTCTTGGTCTTAGGGTTGGCTGCTGATTTGCCTTTCTTGGTTGTGGTAGTAGTCTTTTGTTTTTGTCCACTAGTAGAAGCTTGACTTGATATTGGTGGGCCTCCTGATTGTTCTTGAGTAGTTGATGCATTGACTTGGGTGGATGGAGGAGCATAAGCCAGCTTTTTTCAAAATTAAAAAATGTTAGAATTTTACATGGAAAACAACAAAAAATGAAATATTAATATAAGTTTGGCTTATGTTTACCTTTTGTGCCCTCAATTCTTTTTTCTTTTTGTTACCCACAATCCAAGGGTCAGTTGATGTTGGCCTTCCTCCTTGAGTTTGTGGTGCTTTTGCTGCAAGTTCCTTAGGACACTTATTCTTTCTGTGTCCAGGAAGCCCACAGTTAGAACAAGTGTACTTCTTCACTTGCTTACCTTCTTCCATCTCCCCTGGCTCAAGTTTCCTCTTTTTTTCACTGGGCCTACCTGGCATGATTCTGATGGTTGGAGGCAATGGGTTAGGGTAGTTAGTTTTGTCCCAGTGATCGCCAGGCATGGGTTTTATTGGATGCTCATATGACAGTAGGTATTTGTCTCTACTGTAACATTCATCTACATAGTCCTCTGGTCTAGCTCCCTTGCTAACAATGCAAGACCATGCATGGGAACATGGTATCCCAGTTAGCATCCAGTGATTGCAACTGCACTGCTTGTCACCCAATGAAACCACAAACCTATCTGTAACTGTGTCAACCTCCCAATGATCCATCCTTGAGTGTATAGGCATGCTATCCTTAGCTCCTTGCTTGACCCAACCCAACACTTTGTCAACATATGGCATGTATTTCCCTGTATACTTTTGTGCCCCATCCCATTTGTCAGTCATCCTGCTCATAGTGTATCTCCTAATCCATTCCAAGCAGGTTAAAATGGGCTTGTCCCTTGCCTCTTTGATAACTGCATTAAAGGTCTCACACATGTTGTTTGTCAACATGTTTGACCTGGCAGTTGTGGTGAATGAATGTCTTGACCAGTGTTTGGTTGGGATTGATGTTAGGTAATTGTATGCTGGCTCAGAAAGGAATCTAATTGCTGCTAGTTCCTTTTCAAATGCACTCTGTTCCATTTTCAAATGTAACAACAAACATAAATAAATTTGAAGCAAAAATTTGTGACATATATGAATATGAAATTAAAAGKAAAAATGACAAAGTTTACCTTTGTAGTGGCCTTTGCTGCTCTCCAAAAATATTGCTTGAATGTTGAACTGCCAAACTTTAACTTAAAGTTGGCCCAGATGTGTCTAACACAATACCTAACATCAGCTTTTAGGGCCACAGAAGAAATTGCATCCATTAACCCCTATTTCAAACCAAATTTCAGTGAAACAATTAGAAATTACAGGATAAAAAAGAATAAAACAAAAAAAACAAACAAAAAAAAGAAAAAAAAAACAAAAAAAAAGGATGAAATCTAACCTTCTGCCTATCTGACATTAAAGTCAAGCCTTCACCTTCTAAATGGTCAACATCCTTCAACAAAAGCTCCAAGAACCATGTCCAACTATCTGRATTTTCTACTTCCACAACTGCCCATGCTATGGGAAAGATATTGTTGTTCCCATCCTTAGAAATTGCAGCCAAAATCATCCCAGTATATTGACCCTTAAGGTGACATCCGTCCACACCTATAATAGGTCTACACCCATTCTTGTAACCCAACTTACACCCATTCAGACACACATAAAATCTTTGAAAAATGGTGGGTGGTGATTGAGAATTCTGAACAGAAACCACTGCACTGGAACCTTTGTTGTATTTCATCAAAGCAAAAGCATATTCATACACTTTTGCATACTGCTCACTTGAATCACCATATAGAAATTGCTTAGCTCTACACCTAGATACTACCATCTTTATTATACCTTATTTTAACCACAAGATCTTTATACACCTTCTATGAAATGCTTTCAGCTTCCAGTAGGATTCATTTTCCAATCATCAAGTATTTGTTTGCCAAAACTCTGAGGTCAGTTTTCTAGTAAGAAGAAAAAACCACATCATGATCTAGATGTAAGGACCTAATTTGCATTTTATTGTTTGATTTGTTCCTGACAGCATGTAAGTGAAATTGACACCTATTGCTTCATACTACTACAATGACAACCTCAAACTAGATTTCTTATTGTTCCAAACACACCCACACTTATACCTACACTTAGCAGTTAATCTAGATTGTCATTGTGTGTGAATAGTATCATATGTCTGTACAGCATGTGATTAAATAGCCTCCTCATACAGTAATTGTATCAATTGCAAGCCTCAAATAAATTTACCTCTCCTACAATCCTGTTGATGTGCTAAAGTTGGGTGGACTCCAATTGCTCTTCTCATCTATATCAGATCCAGGGGGGTGTTCAAATCCACATCATCATTTTTTGGTTCCCAGAACAGCTGTCACAGTCTTTGCTTTCTTCTGTGATCTGGTTTGAACCTGGCTTGTACCTACACCTTTCAAAATCCCTTCATGTCTGGCTGAGAATGTCCTTCAGTTTGGCTTGAAAAATATCTCATCTTCAACATCCTCACTCCTATCTTCCTCTCCAGGATAAATACATCATCACACTTAAATCTGACCCTGATGTCAGATCATGATCCTCACTACTAGAGTCATCCTTTACTGACTCTGTACCACCACTGCCTCTTTCCCTTGTTGACCTTTGACGACATCAACCAAAGCATGCCCTGCCTACTGCCCTTAACCCTTAGCTGAAAATGTGGAAGTTTGGTATGGGTGGTGTTTTTGATTGCAAGCCTTTGAAATGGATGTTTGAGCTGAGAATTGGCTTTTGTAGACTGTGTGTGGTGAAGGATGTTGTGACTGGGTGTAGAGAAAACATAGGGTTTTGGGAGCACAATGAGGCATAAGTTAAAGGCCTTTTGGAGCAAAGTGAGGCAAAAGTTAAGGCTTTGGGCCATGGGCCTAGTGGGAAGAAAGATGGATTTTGGGTCTGAATTCAATGACTTGGGTACTTCTTTTGGTTTGGTTTCATCAGTCACATAATATCACCATTTATGGTGAATGTCCCTAGTGGCATAACACCCCACAAATCACTATCCTTCTCAATTTCTTCCTCTCATTAAGCCTTGTTTGCTACTTTTTGGCATATCTATGTACACATCAGAAATCATCCCCAATTTCACCCACCCTACAGCAGCTTGCATCCACATACTCCGTAACAGTCCTACAGTTCAAAATCATACTTGAACCCCTTCCTCATACATAAAGTTCCATTAGAAACAAAGTTTTGTTATTCACACAACTTGAACACCCCACCAAATGCATTACAATAAGCAACATGTGTTGGTCCTCAAATTGCACAAAAAATATATATATATAAAACCCCAAATTAGCAAGAAAGCAGCAAGTAATCAGCAAAACCCAAAAAGTTAGGGTTTACCAACCAACAACAACAAACAAATACCCAACGAAATCCGACAACAAAGCATACAATTACAACAATAAAATAGCATAATAAACAAATAATCACACAAATTTCGAGCAAAAACAACTAATTAAACAAAAATCGAGATTAAACAAAATAACAACAAAACATAAAAAAATACAAAGAATAGTGCATTACCTATTTGGGCAGCTCCTTCACGTTTCACCTTCAATATGCTTATCTTGTCAGATGAAGCAATGAAAGAGATTGACACAAAAATGAATGATGACGCTTGAGAGTGATGAAGGTGACGAGTGAGAGAGAAGAAGCAAGGTTGAAAAGAAGATGAAGAGTGACTGCCTCTGACTTCATGACAAAAGACTTGGGAGGGGCAAATTAGTAACTTCACGCTTTCTGTTAAAATTTAYCGGAGATAAGTGAAATGGGGCTAATTTCATTAACTTTGGACAAAGTGTGGGGGTTATTTTTAATTTCGTTTGAAATTGGGGGTAATTCACAAATAGGCTATGAATTGTGGGGGTTATTCGCAAAATTTCCTAAAAACAAGGAAGGGGACTTTGCATGCTACTCCGATTCAGTCAAATTAAAGCTCATTTCCTTACAAAACAGTATGCAATTATCCAGCCTATCATAGATATGAATACATAATTTAGTTAAATGGTTAGATAATCATCACAACGAAAAGATTAAGCTGATGGTTAAGCCCTAAAAATATGTTATATACTCCAACATCAATTTGTAATAACTATGTGCAGGTCGAACACATAAAACGCCTGCTGAAGTCGGGTGGGCTACCCATTGAATTTATGTAGCATCACCTCATGCACATTAAAGACCATAGAAGCTGTACTGCCACCTTAAGAGGCAAAAGATATAGAAGGCAACACTCTCCTTCATGTAGCATGTAGCATTTAAAAGTTATCAAAGTACTTGATAGAGCTAGATCCTAGAGCTAGATCCAAAGATAGATGAAGAGTTAAACWCCAAAAAGGAAACCCCTCTTCACATGATATGCAAGTACCGAATGCGCTGGGGTAAGTACGCATGATGGTTTCATTTTTCTTTCTATTTTACACGCATTAATCATTTAATATGATCCAGCAAAAAATTTTTGCTGCGTCAAATGAACATCATCTGTTTAACGTTATCTTTAATTTTCCCACTTTTTAATAGCATCAAGCCGATCAACAAATGAAAAAGATGAAGAAATGGTCGACTTGTTACTCGAACAAGATGAAACAACAGTGATTCTTGCGATGATGAAGGTTTGACTCCTTTGTTTAAAGTAGTCAAAAATCGTAGACTAAAGGTAGCTACAAGAATACTACAACACTATCCTCAATTAGTCAAATGTTATGACCCAAAACATGGTAAAGGCATACTTCATATCATAGATTTTAACTGACAAGATGAAATGGTCGAAGAATTCCATAAATTACCATTGTTGCTTCATCAAATATCGTATTTTGATCTTGATTGTAGAACAWCATTACATGCTGCTTTGGAGGATCGTCGATTTGATAAGTGCCAAAAATGGTCACATTTAGGCAATTATTTCTTCCTTATTTTGGCCAATTGTGTTTTCGATATTATTTCACTAACCTTTTGGTTAGTTTTCCACTTTGTATAGTTTAGTTGAGTTTTGTTGGTTTTTAATGGTTTTTATAGGTTTTTCACTTGTTTTCTCTTCTTTTCTATTCTTATACACTCAATTGCATGTGTTGTGAATGTTTGCTAGTTTTGAGCTTTGTTATTTGATGGCGTGGTTTTATTAAATAAAGTTGAGCCTTAAGGCATTTGAGCTTATACTCTAACATTTTCTTTGACCCATATCTTTCTATACACTTTGAATTTGTAAGTGAAACTTATTGCATTGGAAAGTACACTTCGAGAGCTATCCAACAGTATATTACAAACTACAATCCGATCACAAAGCGAGAAGTTATGACCGTTTGAAGTCAAGGTAGTTGAGCAGAGCAGTCAGGAGCAAAAAGGCGAGCATGCTCCTCCTCAGTTTGGCTCGCGCATGGGGCCCGCGCCTATGGCCCGCGACCTTAGACCCTTCACTCTATATCCAGTAGCATAAATAAGCCGGCGCGCATCTCGACGTTGACTCGCTTCTTGAGACGGCCCGCGCGTGGGGCCCACACCTCTTACTCCTTTATTTTCTAGAATACTTTTTTAGCGTGCGCGCATCCCAAGATGGACCCGCACCCTGGCCAGCGCCTCCAGCCTACGCGTGGGGCCCGCGCCTGCAAGAGCTCCTCCAACATTTCTAGTAGGGTTTTTTAGCGTGCGCGCATTTCGAGGTTGCTCATGCGTACGGCCTGTGCCTGTGTCACTCCGAACTTGTTGACTTTTCAACGTTTGACCAATGTTTGACTTGACTTTTATGAAGTATTTGGCACATGTGGAAATTAGTAATGGTATTCTTGTAAATATTATAAGCTTTMTAATTGAGTTAGTATATATAGTTTTAGGAGAAAAAAAAGTAGAAGAGGGTAAGTAGTAAAAGAACTAGATTTACAATTACAATTTACATTTTCAGATTTTAGCAAATTTTATTTTCCATCATCTTCTTCTTCCTTTTGTTCATAGCTTAGGAGAGAGAAAACTAGTGTTCTTGATATTGTTTTTGCTCTAGAATATTCAATACTCAACCATTTCTTGCAAATCTTATATGCTTTCCATCCAATATTTTTGAGGTAAATTCAATTCCTTTTAGTACAATTCGTTTTCTAGGTTTTTATGGGTTTTCTTGTCGCTTTCAATTTTAATTTCACTTGTTTTTAGATAGATTCTCCTATTGTTTGTGAGTAATTTGCACTTTGTTTTGCTAAATTTTGGTTTATTTTTGTGCAAGTTCTTGAATACCCTTTTATTGCTTTTATTTTGTTGTTTCCATGGCAAATTTCATGCTTTTACTTGTTGTGTTTGTTGTTTCAATGCCTCCTAAGATGTCTAGTGAGTAGTTTACTTMCTTGGGAATGCTAGGGAGCCCAACTATAACCAATTAATGTCAAAATGATATAAACATCTCTTTTCAACCATCTTTGTTACCAAAATTGTGGTTTCTCTATCTTACTTGGTTTTCGATTTGGCCACACAAGGCTTTGAGAGAGAGTGTTTGCCTTGTTTAACCTTTTCAAGGGATTGGAAGGGTTGTTTAGGGTATTGTTTTAATCAATTTTTGACTATTTCTTGTGAGAGGTTAAGGGGACTTGGGTTTGAGCAAGTTTTGGGAGTGTTGGATGATTTGGGAAATGATTCCAACCAATTTGCTAAACTAAGATCACAATTACCCTTAATGTTAAATAGAGATTATCAATTTGATTGGCATTTTCATCTATTATATAGTTGGGCAAACTAGTATTCCTAAGTGTTTGTGCATTTTTGATTTCAAAACCCTTATTTCAAGTTGCTTCTAGCTTTAGTTTTCAAACCAAAATTTCTTGTTTTAAATCACCCAAACTTAGCTGATTTGCTTAAGTGCTCACTCTAGCCCTTCCTTGTGGATCGACCCTTGACTTGCCGTTATACTTGTATAGTGTTAAGTTTAGGTTTATAAATATTGTTTGATAGCCTCCTCCTCGGTATAGTTTAACGACCCTTGGGGGAGCGCTCGTCACGATTTGGCAAAGCTAAATTTTTGATCGAAAATGTCAATGATGATCTTATTTTTAACATAACCAACAAATATGGCCATATAGCTTCAGAAGCAATAGTTGCAGTAGAGAATATGTCTCGTTGGGTAAGTTGTTACATTCTCATAATGACTCAACTCCCTAATTTACCTGATTATAAGGGGGGATGATAGGGGAAATCCCCAACTTCAAAAAGCTTCTAGCTAGATTACAAGCAATGATGTTGGGAAATAAAAACAGACATAACGACATGTACCCTGTGGGTAATCTACCCACCTTTAATAGAAGATTAAAATATTGAATATTAATTTAGTGTAGATTCCACTATCACTGCTCCATACCACTCCCAATTAATGGTGGATAATAAAGTTTACCCAATGGGTAAACTAATATACGCCAAAATTAATTTGCATATATTTGAGTTTTTATTTTTTCAAATTTTCAAGATTTTTTTGTCATCTAACAAATGGAAACTGCCGGTTGAAGTTTGCATATACTAGCAAAAATAACATTTACAGCGGCATTTACAGTTCCCGGAGGGTACAACTAAGATAAAGGAACTCCGATTATGAGCAATAAGGTGGCCTTTAAGTTGTTTGTGTTTGCAAAATTTGTAGGAATGTGTACCTCCATGACATTTTTGTTTTGCCTTCTTTGGTTCCTTAACTCCGGTCGAGTTGAGTTAGAGGGGAAGAATCGATCTTGTGTATTTAAGCATTGTTTTACTACATCTATCATTTTATGCAACTCTTCTTGCTTTCATGACTGTTGTGCATGCAAAAACAATATCTGACTTGCACTACTTGGCCATATTTACCTGCGTGCTTTGTAGTGTAGGACTTTTGTTGATGAGAAGACGTTTGATCTTGGATTTCGCAGTTTACGTGTTTTACCTCATATCTATTACTTTAGAATTTTGCATATATCCTTTCACGAGTTGCACTAAATTCATAGCTTGCACCTTAGCATCCAGAATCCTTACTTCACACTATTTACTTCGTTTCACAATTGTTCGTCCAGTACGTATATTTTTTCACAAGACATAAAAGCAATATTTTGATATTGCAAATTTGCAAGTATATACATTTAGACATCATGTATAATAAATTATTTGTTTTCTTTAGCTTCCTTCAAGTTTTGAAAATATTGCCTTAGGAATTCCTAAACTTAAACATAATCCCCGAACGACGTTAAAATGTGAACTTTTAACCCCTGTGTACGGGCTCCGGGGCATCACCGGGTTGGACTGGGTCCGGTCCCTCTGCTCCGGGGGGTACAATTTAAGGGCGCCTCGGTTTGTTTGCTAGAATAGAATTCTTGCTTTTGCATATTATGAGTATGCCTCGAGTTGTGTGTTTATACTCGAAAAGAGTAAAGGAAGTCGCCACCGCACTTTTTTTGGGAAGRTGCAGAACCCGTTTTAAGCCTTTCCTATAATTGCATAAAGAAAGGCGAATGACTCCATGTCTGGTAGTACACCAAAGGTCTGGATTAGGGGACAAGGGTAAGGGTGAAGTAGTGCACAGCACCCCCCCCCCCCCGCATCTAGCGGCCTCTATCAGTTATTGCGAGTTCATTGTCCGAAAGACAACAACAAAAAGTTTTCCGTTTTAAACCCTAAGCATGCAAAATTACTAGGAGGGTTGTTTAACAGAATACTATGCACATAGTGTCTAGTTTGTTGTGGCATGTGTTGTTAATTCCGTATTCCAAGAGCCTAATGCCAATTGTCCATAATTATCTTATTAGGCGTGAAACACGAAATTTGCAGGTCTTGATTAAAGCATATTATAGTTGTGAAACAAGCATGCAAGCACTCGTGCGAGTAATTTAAAGTTATGCCTTAAGGTTGCTTTTAATTTGAATTGTCAAATTGTTTGGTAATCAATATTACATGCAAATTACATAGAAAGTCGAATTTCTAAACAAGGATGCAAAAGGGGGTTTAGAATTGAGACTTTGGCCTCAAACCTACCTCGCAACACGATGTCGAAGACCAAGGACGTAGCTTCGGACCGTTAGGAACCCTTGTCGGACCTTTAGAACCCTTGAAAACCTCCTAGATTTGATGCAAAAGAAACTTAAATGTGTTTTTATGTGTTTGAATTGTGTTCGAATGTGTTTGAGTGTGTTTGAATGTGTTTGTGAGAGAGAGAGAGAGAGAGAGAGAGAGTCAGACGAGTGAGGGAGAGAAGCCAAGAATCGTCAAAAGCGCTGCAAATGAATTAGGGGGCTCCCTAGTTATAGGCAAGGGTCGAAATCGACCAAAATAGGCAGTTTTTTTGGCGTATCATACGTGACTTTATACGATTACGGTCTGATATTATTGCGATTGCGGCGGATATTATTGTGATATTCGGGATTGCTTTACCTCGAATAGCYAGATTGTAATGAAATAATATCGTAATATAATCGTATAAAATATATACGTTATTTTATACGATCGCGGATGATATTATTGCGATTAAGGGTGATTTTAACACGAAGCTCGGGATATTTGGTTCCTCGGGAAGCTTGTCTCGCGGCAAAATATCCCGAGATGGCCCGCTTTGCTCGATTTTGCGTTATTACTTAAGAAATACTTAAATATTAAACCATAAATCGAAAATTATGGAAAAAATATMTAAAAATTCCTTGTGAAAAATAGTGTGTTGTGCTAAATTTTCGTGAATTTTAGAATTGTTTTCATACTTTAACTAATTATCACAAAATTAATTAAATTGCTAAAGATTCCAAAAAATTGCCAAAAACGCTTAGAAAGTTTCAGAAAAATTACGAAAAAAATCTAGAAAAATGTTTTAAAATAATTTAAAGTTATTTGAAAATCAAAACTTATTTTCTGAGGTGCTAAATACCTAGAAGAGGTGTCCAGTGCAAGGGAATCTACGTTTTTTAGGGTCTGTCAAGGTCCTAGCTCTCTCTCGATTTGACTTATGTGTTGCGAGGGGTGTCTTATCATTGGCCGTTTTGGGCTAGGGACAAATTTATGTATCTACAGAAGCCCCCACTTTGGCTGAGTTTGTAGAGAGTAAAATCTCGTAAATCGAAAGCCAAATTAGCCGGTACTTGCAAAAAAAATGCGTTAGTTTTACCTGCACCCGTGGTTGCATGTTGCTTGCTTGCTTGTCTCTGTTGCTAACACTTTTGCTTACGTTTTCACCTATGGTTCTGATTCCACCGGGGCTCCGTGCTTTTTCCTATGGTTCTGATTCCTCTAGCGATCTTTGGGGAATTTCCACCTATGGTTCTGATTCCACTGGGGATTTTCTGCTAACAGGTTGTCCACCTCGATACTTCCATTAGGACTTCCTGGGGAACTTCTATCTCAAAGTCCACTCCGATTCCTCCYTTAGSACTTCATGGGGAATTTCTACGGTGTCCATATCGGTGCTTCTGTCTGGACTCCTTTGGAGAAGATGAAATGGTGTCCGTATCGATGCTTCCATTTGGACTTTGGTGCTTGCTTGATATACTTTTTCCCATTTCGGCTATTCATCCGGGAAGATTAACATAATGGTAACGCAACGTATAGTCACGATCGCGTATAGAGAATGTCTTTTTGCAAGTGCGTACTCGCTCTACTGTATCCCATCTCGGCTAGTCATTCGGGAGAACTAAACTGGAGGTAAGGTCGCGTATATCCACGATCGCGTATAGCGAATGTCTTTTTGCTGGTGCGTTCTTGATTTGCTGTATCCTATCTCGGCTTGTCGTCCAGGAGAACTCAAATGGAGGTAACGTCGTGTATTGCCACGATTACATGTAGCAATGTCTTTTTGTAAATGCTTGCATTGCGTATACACAATTGGGCTAACACGTGGCCTTTGCGAGGATAATGTAACTTCGACTGGAGGATGTACGCTTTGACTTTGATCTGCTTTCGATCTTCACTTGATCGTGGCTATTGRTTCATTGTGACTTGCATTCGCTTACGGCTTGTCGTAGCACTGTAGGCGATTCGATGACTTTCGGGCCTGTTTTGCTTGCTTAGGGGCATTTTGGTCATTGTGCATGACTTTGAAAGTTGGTTGGAATTCCCGGGAAGTACCAATGACATTTGAACGCAATGAGCATTGTGCGTACACAAGTGGGCCCACGAGAAAAGCTAGAAAATCGAGCCAAAAATAACACGAAACTGGGCGCAATTACGCACAGTATTTAGGTTATTTTGGCCGAAAATCGTGCCTTATTATGGCACTTTTGCTTCATTTGTCCTTTGCTCTTTGTTTTGTTTGTTGCAAGCTCTTTCTAAACTCCATTGCTACACCTTGGAATTTCTTGGAAAGGCTTTGTTTGCTCATCAAATCCCAAATCCAAGTAAGCTTACTACTCCGAACTTGAAATTCACTTGTAAGATGCAAATTAATACTCAAAATCATGCCATTTGAATGTCATTTTGTGCAATTGAATTGGGTCCTCTCCCTTACTTGTGTATACTTGAAATTGTTGAATGCTTTGGATTATTCATTCTTATGTGAGTSTTTTGCAACTTGTTTCATCAAATTTGGTGCAAATTTGAATGAGTTATGCCATTGTAAGCTTACAACTTGAAGAAGATGATGAATAGTAGCTTGCTATGCCCATGTCTTGTTGAATTATGCATATACCTTGTTTATTCTTGCTTGTTGATGATAGAATAAACCTTTCCATGCCTATTTGCAACAATGTGGATGCCAATGTATGATTTAACCATTGTAAGTAGCTTAATGCTTGAAAAGTGCTTGTTAATGCTGATTGCTTGCTAAATTGGGGATTATGGCGTATGAGTGAGTGTATACACCTTCTTGAAATCCTCGTTGCATATATAATTTGTGAGTGGAATCGTGCATTCCATTAGGCATGTATACTCACTAGGGAGAAGAAGTGCTCTTTCTCATCTTTTAGTTACTTGTCTATTGTTCCAATTGCAAGGAAATTGTGCATTTCCTCCGACCATGGTTGTGTTGATTAGCTGTAAGCCCTCGGAGGGCCTTTTGTTTGTATGCAAGATGGCCATTTTTTAGCCGTTATGCTGCRCGTTTGTTTTCAGAATCTTTGCTCAATTCGGCTTGTAGCATGCCAATCCGAAGAAGAAAACAGGTGCGCAGTTCGCGTTAGAGGTGGAAGGTGAKTGACTGGGACAACTCTGAGCTGTGTTGTTACCCTGGTTACCATATTTCTATTCCTCCGAGGAATGGAGGGGTATGTTGCTTTCATTTGTCTGGTTACTTTTGTTTGCTCCCAGGATCCCGGTGTTAGACCTGATGSAGTCGTTTTGGGATACCACGAAAACCTTTCACTTCCCGTGGGGGGAAATGGTTGTGACCCCCTACGACTTTGCTATGCTGACTGGGCTCGCTTTCACTGACAAGCTTGTCCCTTTATATGACGAGATCAGGCTTTCTAATCCTCATTTGAAAGAGTGACTGGGTCCGATTACTTCTCGACTGCGAGCCGAGAGCGTGGATAACCGAGCATCATTGAGCGTGCTCATGGAGGGTCTGGAGCTGCCAAGAACCACTGATAAGCAGTTAGCTAGGATTTTTATCCTAGTGATGCTTTGCACGGCGTTGTGTCCTGATAAGGGCACGGGGAGCAGAGTTCAGCTTCGCCTTCTCCCAARTCTAGAGGATCATTCTGCCGTATCCTCCTATGACTGAGGTGGATTTGGCTATGCCGCTCTGATGTATTCTATGAGGTTGTGTTGCCGTCAACTGGATGGCACTGCAACCCCTGCGTTAGCAGACCGCTGGAGAGTACTTGAGGTAGCTTTCTTTGACTTTTACCTCCTTGTATGGATTTGATTTACCTCTYTTGGCCTATACTGTTAGTTGTAACTGCATTTCGGCTTACGAGAGCTTACCATGCATGGGCTTGGTGCCTAGGTTGTCTCCCCATGCACAGCCTGCTCGGTGGCCTGTGATGATGCGGTGGACGCCCCGAGACACTRCGTCTTGGATTAGTGGGCTCTAGTAGCCGAGGAGGATTTTCCGCCGCCTGAACTTAGCTGAGGTGAGTTTTGCTGCCTTTTACTTGTATGTTTTCATTGTATGCTTTGTGATTTTGACCACATTTTGCTGCGGGTGGAGTGGCGCCCATGGAGGCGAGTGGGGAATGCGAGGCTGAGGAGATTCGCTGCAGCGACCGAGCTCGCCAAAAGGCGATATCTTTTTTGGGGACCTCAAGGGCATGACTGGTATCTTGGGGAGCGTGTAGTGAGGCAGCATAACCTTTCTGAGCCTGTTGTACCTCAAGATCCTTCAGACACTATGATGGATGAGGATCTGCTAGTCACCCCGCTTTCCAACGACTTGAGTCATGACGAGGCGGTGGAGTACCATCTCTTGCTTGGTGACAGGGGTCAGGACGCCTATGCGCGTTTCTTTATGGAGTGACTAGCCCCCGAGTAGAGCTAGTTGCATGCTGAGGTATGAGTCTAGCTTATCCACACCTTTTCTTTGCATTTGTTTCCGTTAGTTGTGCACTAACTTTGTCTTGGCTTGTGTAGCCTGATTACGACCTTAGGGAGATCCCCTTTGCGGACTTAAGGACTCGTCCTGGCTCGTACGAGTTCCTTGAGCTTGCCCCTCCAGTCGCTAGGCACGCTCAGAACTCGATGCCCCCTGGATGCCCTTGGAGTTAGTCAGGTAGGGAACACTTTACTTGCTTGATTTTATCTTTTCGTGCAAACATTCACTCATGTACTGACTTGCTTGATTTGTGAAATAAATGCTTGGAGACACTCCTATTGTTAGCAGAGAGACTCGGTAAGTGCACCAAATCTCGTAATTTCAATGCTTTGCAGGGTCAGGAACGCGTTTTTGACTTGAAAAATCCTTTGCACGTATTTCAGGGCGACGATGAGGATGCTGACGAGGACGGTGATGCACGAATGAGACCAGTCCCTAACCGGGGTGTAGCTTCGACTTCCCGTTCTCAGCTTGGACTTTCGACTTAGTTTACCGTATCAAGGACCTCTTTTGTAGTCTCTTTCCCTGATGCGTTTCTGGGCGAGGCTGCCTTGCAGGTGGTGTTGTCACTCGATTTTTCGACGTATCATGAGCAGTAGATGTACCTGTCACCTGTAGGGAAAGGGGGTGACCCTAGCTTTGCATTAGTTGATTTTAGGACTTAGCTTAGACCTACTTAGACTTATTTGTTGACTATTGCTTATCTTGACCCAACTTGACTAGACTCTAGCTTAGACTCGAGTGTTTGTTTAAAATATGACTAGACTTGTGTATGACTCTTGACATAGCTCATTTTTTAATGCCGAGCTTTGATTGCAATTTGCAAAAGCCTACTTGCTAACTATATGCAATGCATGTAATTAAACTTCTAAGACGACGTCGATCGTCTTGTGTTTCTGTGTATGTTGCGTTGTGTTGTTGAGACGAATGTCGGCTTGTTCCTCCTTGAAAATGCAGAGAAGGACCTAGGTTGGACCAAGAACTGCGTGCCAAAGTGCATGAGAGCAAATAGAAGGAGCAAAATTGGCCAAAATAAGCCCATACTGGGCGTAATTTCGCCCAGAATCGAACCGTTTTTGCTCGAATTTCGATTTTAGGCAAGTTTGTACGACCTCATTGCTTATATATTGGTGTTTATGTACACCCTAAATCATTCATTACAGCCTCCTTAGTGCTTAAAAACCTCTCTTACATTGCTTTAGACTTCATTTAATTCATTACATAGAAGAATTCGCAACAAATCAAATGGAGAGAGACTTTGGTAACACTTTGAATGATGTACTTCGAAACTTGGATGCTCGTGAAAGGGAGGACCTTGCAAGGCTGAATTGTGATGACATTCTTCAGTGTCATGGCCATGTCCTCTGTGGTACTTGAAAGACTTGTTTATGCTCCACTTAGGAGGCCTTTTCTCCAAAGGAGGATTAGGAGTAGGGCCTTTTGGAGAAATGAAGCCAATTGCTTCGAGGTGCTCGTGGGCTTGGGCATAGGGCATGCCTATTCTAGTTTATTTGCGCTTGTTGCGAATTGCAGGTGCCTTCARCATAGTTTTGCTTTTAAGAGAATCGTCGATCCTCTTCAATACTTTGTTCATGTGAGAAGTGATGACCTCCACCATATTGGTCGTTGGCTTTGGTTTAGTGTCATTCTCGCCAATTGATTCTTGTAGATTGTTGTCTGAAGAATCTATTTCTCCTTTGGACAAAACCCAGTCTGCATAGTGCTTAAGGATGCCATGGATCACTTCTTCAAGAATTTCGAGGACGTGGGCATTGGACTTCTCTAACTGAGCGACTCGGGAAGCCAATGAGTTAAGGGTCTCATTCAAATCAGCTAAAGTCAAGTCCATTCGAGTGTCTTCACTATGCATTAGTGCAAGGAAAAATCCGAACTTTTGCCCATCCGCCGGTAATAATCCCTACTCTTAATATTCCCGTAATAATCCAAACTTAGACCCCCCATCTGCAATTAACATACCTAGTTACATATTTAACCTGCTACTTAAGGTAACAACCAGTTTCCTCCTTAATTATTTATTTATTTTTTCATATTTAATCTGAACATAGACACTAATCCCACCGGTTGTTACCTTAAGTAGTAGTTTAATATGTAACTAGGTATGTTAATTGCAGATAGGGGTCTAAGTTCAGATTATTACGGGTGGATGGGCAAAAGTTCGGATTATTAGAATCGATTTTTCCTTAGTGCAATGGTGTTGATTGATGAAGTGCTGTCTGAAAACCGTGGAACGAACCCTATGTCTACGAGCTCAACCGTTGGTGCCTACCCTGTTTGCACATGGACCAAAAGTTAAGTTCCATGTCGYYTCAACCTGTGATGCAATGCATGTCTTAGGGGTGATCATTTCCTTGCCTATTGATTGACTCAAAAATGTAAAAGTGCATGAACGTCGGAAATTTGCCTTTCGCCTTTTATTTTTCAATTTTCACTTTTTTTGTCATTATTTTTCATTTTTTTTGTTTTTTTGCTTTTGCTCTTCTTCTTTTTTTGAAAAGGCAAAGTTCAAAGGTCCGACGTTCGTTTACAATTGTATGACTCAACAAAGACGCAACGCCTAATGATTCTAGTTTACAACCACTTCGACATTACGACGCCTAAGGAATGATCACCTTGCTATATGAGGACTATTACATGACTCGATAACTTGTTCGTTATGTATGCAAAGCTAGGGTCCTTAGTCTAAAAGCACGTAGCACGTWGTCACACTAGCATGAACCCTATATGCAAAAGAAAAACAAAAGTCCAACCACCTAGAATTAGTTGCTACGTTATCAAATAGGTCAGTCTGGGTGTCTAAAAGGGTCTCATGACTAGGCTCAAAACGATCCTTAACACATCAAGCCCGCTGTGATAATCAAAGGAGGTCTAAACCATTACGGCTTTGTAGTGCACGTAGTCGCGCATCATGGTGGGGATGGGCATCAAGCTTAAGAATTGGTTACATAGGTAGTGCACCAGCGCCAATCTTAAGAGAGCCCCCCCCCCCCCCTCAAGTGTAGAACACACTTATATGAGACGTGATGCCTAGAAAACGGAAACTCAGTGCCAACGCCCTAAGTTCCGTGTAATGCAGAATGCCTAAAACACAATGCCATCTTAAGGAAGCTGAAATCGCATAACAATTCAAGTATTGCTCACACATTACTAAAGGTAATAGCTTTAGTGAAATCCCCAATGAAGTCGCCAGTAACTGTACAAGCGCCAGGGCATAAAACTTAAGGGCGGCTCGATTTGTTTGCTAGAATTGAATTCTTGCTTTTGCATATTGTGAGTATGCATGGAGTTGTGTGTTTATACTCGAAATGAGTAAAGGAAGTCGCCACCGCACTTCTTTTGGGAAGCAGCGGAACCCGTTTTAAGCCTTGCCTATAATTGCATAAAGCAAGGCGAAGGACTCCATGTCTGGTAGTGCACCAAAGGTCTGGATTAGGGGACAAGGGTAAGGGTGAAGTAGTGCACAGAACCCCCCCGTATCTAGCGGTCGCTACTCAATTATTGCGAGTTCATTGTCTGAAAGACAACAACAAACAATTTTCCGTTTTAAACGCTAAGCATGCAAAATTACTAGGCGGGTTGTTTAAAAGAATACTATGCACATAGTGTCTAGTTTGTTGTGGCATGTATTGTTAATTCCGTATTCCAGGAGCCTAATGTCGGTTGTCCATAATTATCTTATTAGGCGTTAAACACGAAATTTGCAGGTCTTGATTAAAGCATATTATAGTTGTGAGACAAGCATGCAAGCACTCGAGCGAGGAATTTAKAGTTATGCCTTAAGATTGCTTTCAATTTGAATTGTCAAATTGTTTGTTATTCATATTACAAGCAAATTACATAGAAAGTCGAATTTCTAAACAAGCATGCAAAAGGGGGTTTAGAATTGAGATGTTAGCCTCAAACCTACCTCACAACACGATGTCGAAGACCGAGGACGTAGCTTCGGACACTTAGGAATCCTTGTCGAACCTTTAGAACCCTTGAAAACCTCCTAGAACTGATGAAAAAGAACCTTGAATGTGTTTTTATGTGTTTTGAATTGTGTTTGAATGTGTTTGAGTATGTTTGAATGTGTTTGTGAGAGAGAATGAGAGAGAGAGAGAGAGAGTTAGACGAGTGAGGGAGAGAAGCCAAGAACTCGTCAAAAGCTCTGCAAATGAATTAGGGGGCTCCCTATTTATTGGCAAGGGTCGAAATCGGCCAAAATAGGCKATTTTTAGGCGTAATTACTCCCAAACCTGGGCGTAATAGCGCCCAAAACTGGGCGTAATTGCGCCTGGTATTGCCCTGGATTTCAGCTGATTTTCCTTGCCTCGAATAGTGTGATTGCGATGAAATAATATCGTAATATAATCATACGTGACTTTTATACGATTACGGTCTTATATTAATTCGATTGGGGCAGATATTATTGCGATATTCGGGGTTGCTTTACCTCGAATAGCGAGATTGTAATGAAATAATATCGTAATATAATCGTATAAAATATATACGTGATTTTATACGACCAGGCTGATATTATTGCGATTGAGGCTGATTTTATCACGATGCTGCGCTCAGGATATTTGGCTTCCTTGGGAATCTTGTCTCGAGGCAAAATATCCTGGGATGGCCCGCTTTGTTTGGTTTTGCGTTTTTGCTTAAGAAATTCATAAATATTAAACCATAAAATATCGTAATATAATCGTATAAAATATATACGTGATTTTATACAACCAGGCTGATATTATTGCGATTGAGGCCGATTTTATCACGATGCTCAGGATATTTGGCTTCCTCGGGAATCTTGTCTCGAGGCAAAATATCCTGGGATGGCTCGCTTTGCTCGGTTTTGCGTTTTTACTTAAGAAATTCATAAATATTAAACCATAAATCGAAAAATTATGGAAAAAATACGTAAAAATTACTTGTGAAAAATAGTGTGTTGTGCTAAATTTCCGTGAATTTTGGAATTGTTTTCATAATTCAATTAATTACCGCAAAAGTAATCAAATTGTCAAAAATGCTTAGAAAAATTCCAAAAAAATCCAAAAAATTCTAGAAAAATGTTCAAAAAAAAGATTTAAAATTATTTGAAAATTAAAACTTATTTTTTGAGGTGCTAAATACCTGGAAGAYGTGTCRGGTGCAAGGGAATCTTCCTTTTTTAGGGTCTGTCAAGGTCCTAGCTCTTTTTCAATTTGACTTGTGTGTTGTGAAGGGTGTCTTATCATTGGTTGTTTTGGGCTAGGGACAAATGTATGTATCTACACCCTACCTCAACTACCTTTCTCAATCTCCTCAATTATCCATTTTTTCACCTCAATCCATTCTCTCAACTACATTCTCCATCCTTTCACCTTCAATTATTTTATTCTTCGATTAGTTAACATCAACACCACAACAACCATTTCGATCGCCAAACAACCTAAATTGAACCCATTGCCCAAATTCAACTAGAATCAAACCCAATACCACTACCGAAAGCAAACTAGTTTCTTTAGCACGCGATGCGTGCTTAGCGTTTTAAAAATAATTTTAATAGTGAACAATAATATGAAAAATATTTGAATTGGCCAATGAATGGTTCACAATAGTTTTTTTACTATGTAGTACTTAGATAAATTAATCAACATGTTTATATATTTATAGCTTTTTTTGCACGCTATACGTGCAGGCAAAATTTAAATTTGATAGTTTAATGCAATAGTATAATGCATTTCAATTGATATTCCAAATAGCGTYCAGGTAAAATTTAAATTTGATGGTTTAATACAGTAGTATAATGCATTTAATTGCGATTGATATTCCAAATTTCATTTTTTTTAAAGTGCGCAATTGAAAAATAAATTTCTAAAMTTAATTTCATGCTTAATTGTAGATTTGTAGTGATTGCTTGAATATTTGATTAATAAATGTTAATTATTTTTCAATTTATGATTAATTGATTTATAGTTGTTGATCGATATAATTAATTGTCTCATTAACTTTTTTGTTGTGCATTGATTAGAATAAATTGGATTTTTTTTAGGAATGTTTTTGGTTATTTTTTGTATGTAATAGGATAATATAGTAATTTAAGAGGGGGTCACCATTGGTCCCACCTTGACTTATATAATAGAGATCAAAAATTAGAATTGTTAATCAAGTCATTTTCGTGTCGTGTTGCTTACATAAACGAGTTGAACACTAATCCAACCTATTTAATGAACTAGTCATATTGTGCCGACAAAACCAGCTAATAACGAGTCAAAACTTGTCATGTCATTTTTTATACAATAAAGTACAAACTGAGGTTGAATCCTTTTGTGTCGTGTAAGCCCATTTGTTTAAACAATTCGAACCCACTTCAACCGTAACTTGACCTATTTAATAAATTGGTCATGTTCTGTCAACATGTGAACTTAAACAAGTCAATTTTCCGTCGACCAAACTCGATACTAATGGGTAAATTTTGGTGCTGAGTTGAATGGTCATGGCAATTTTTAACWGCTCTACCAAAAATCGAACCCAACATTCATTTTGGGGTGAAATGATGCCTTTTTATAAAAGACATTCAAATATGTCGTCTTTGAAGTCTCAAAGTCATGATGGGAAATCAAGAAGTGTTYGAGGAGAAATGAGGATCTAACTCATGAAGGTTGTGAAATTGCGATGTGAGTTTGTTGAGAATATGAATAAAAAGTGGAGATATATTAAAGTTTATTATATATGGATGTGAAATGGTTGGATGAATCACAAAAATTAGTCCTATGCAGTTTGGTCGTGGACCGGTGGTTGGCGCAAAGGTGTTATTTTAKAGGAGGTGGGTTAATGATGCGTGGAGTTTGGTGGTAGTAGGGGGGAGGAGGTCAGTCATGACAGTAGTGGTAGTCTTTTAGGAGTCATAGAAGATTTGGTGATGAAGGATTGAGAATCTGATGGTCTATTTGAAAACAAGCATTTCATTTCAAATCATGGATTTGATCGAAATCATATGTTTAGGATAAGCATGGAATTTAGAATTGGATTTGACTCAATTTCCTACTTACATTAATGTGAATTTTAAATACTAGTGAAAATGTTGTCATTTGAAATCCAAAAGTCTATGGATGAAGTCAAAAAAACAGAGTAAACAATTAAGAGAAAGGGAGATTATTCAAAACCTAGAAGAAATATTTAATTTGGTATTGAAAATTTACCAGAAGAGAGAGAATAAATAGTTGGGTAAGAGAGAGGCACCATAAACGAACAATGACATGGAATGCAAAAAAACTGAAGACTAACAAACTAATTAAAGATGTTGAACTACATTTCTATAATTTCTTTTCAATCACGATATAATGATCGCTATCATTTGGCTTGTTTAATTCAATAATTTGAAATCTTAGAATTGAAATTCTCTAGTTTTCGAAACATAGTACTCCGTATTTGGATTGGAATTCAAACATTTGAAATTCTTGATTTCAATACCATAATTTGAAATGAAATTGATTTTCCCAGACACAACCTGAGGAGAATAAATTAATTGAGGTATTTAGAGTGTTTAGGCTAATAAGTCAAACTTCAAGTATTTAATTAAGGTTGAAAATGTTTAACATCATCTAACAAGGTTCTACAATCTAATCTGATAACATATACTAAAGCAATCCCCACCCCTTCATATTTTTCCTTCCAAATTTCCCTCACATTCCCACATTATTAATTATATATTTATTATTATTATTATTATATTATTATTATTATTATTTATATATTATTGCATAGAATTTCTAAGAAAATATTTAATTAAGGTTAATAATTGTACTTTGGATAAAACTTTAAACATGTACTCCCTCCGTTTTTTTTAGTTGTTCCAGTTTCTATTTTGGGATGTTTTTAAATAGTTGTTCCAAACCAATCTAAAAATAACTTTTTCACATTTTACCTACTTTATTTACTCTAACATTAATGACTTACCCCTTTCTAAAGTCAACTTTCATTACTTTAGCCAATCTTTTCACCTAAAATTACTATTTTCCATAAAATTTCATTCACACATTTACTCTTTTACCTAACTTATTCAACTTTTTACCCAACTTACTCAACTATTTTATTCAACTCAATCAACTCTTAAAAACCGTTCCATAATGGTATGGAACATCTAAAAAAAACGGAGGGAGTATTAATTGATATACATATAAAATTCTATTTATTATCACAAATAAAACATTATTTTGAAATAAACATATTTTTTAAAAAATAAGTTTTGATTTTATTTACGGTATTTCGTACTTTTTTTAAAAGTCGAGCATTTGCTCGGGTGTTGTCTAGTAATAATCTATATAACTATACTAAAATAATCTCCACCTTTTTATTTTTCCCTCCCAAATTTCCCTCTCAACTCCCCCTGTTTAATGATTGAATAAAATATGAAAAAAGTATTAATAATGATTATAAGTTACTAAATTTGCTTTGGAAATATACGGTTTAACTCAAAATTTTTGAATACTTTTATTTTTAAGAATTATGTTTTAATACGGATAATTCAAAATTTATTTTAAAATCGAGCATTTGATATGAAATTACATACTTCATAATCATATTACTCCGTACTACGATTTATAACAAAATCCTCTTACATCAACATGAGACACATATCAACATCTCATTAAAAAAATTCCCTCCAAAATTAAAAATGATATCATTTTTTCTTTTCTTTTTTTATTAATTTACAAACAATGGCTTAAATTCTTGCTAGGAATTTAAATTATCACTAAACCTTTTTTCAAAAAAAAGTAAAAATAGTTAAAAATTATATTCTTATTAATGAATAACTTAATGTAGTTAATTTTTCTTTTTGAAAAAAAAAATATATAAATCGTGCAACGCACGGGATCTAGTATATATACTAAAACAATCCCCACCCCTTCATATTTTCCCTCCCAAATTTCCTCCCAATCCCCACCTTATTAATTTTTATATTTATTATTCCATAATAATTAAGAAAACATCTAGTTATCTAATCTAATTAAGGCTAATAATTGTACTTTGGGTAAAACCTTTAAAATTTATTAATCTAATCTAACAATCTAACAACCTTATAACATATATTAAAACAATCTCCACCCCTTCATGATTGGATCCCATATAATTAAGTCCACATACCAATACTATATAACACAACAGTAGTTGAGCACTATATAATATATATATTATTATATATATTATATATATATAATATATATATATAATATATATAGTTTGCCCGTGCGATGCACAGGTATTTATTAAATTTATTCATTAAAACCTAAAAAGAGTGAAATAAAGTTTTAATTAATTTTGTCAAGAAATTTGTATGAATAAGATAATAGTCCAGACCCGGTCAACATAGTATGATTTACTACATTTATTCACAAGAAATAGATCTCTAACATTATGATATAAAATTGTAATTAATAACGTGTAGGGAACTTTTGTACTCCCGCTATTCAACTAAATTTTGTTATCAGGAATTCTGTACGATTATTGGTGGTGAGAATCTTCTAAATTCTCATCTAAATATAAAAAATATAATCATTTGTTCAAATTTCAATCGTATGGTATAAAATTGATTTATGATTCTGTTTTATAAAATTCATTATGATAAATGTGTATTGATAGGATTAGAATATATAATTAAGATATAATAAAATATATGACTTTTAAAATTTTGCTTAATATAAAATGATTCGTTTAATGTGTTAATTATATTATTGATTGAATCCAATTTATAAATAATTATAAATATGTAATGATACGAAAAATCTTTTAGAATATAAGTAAATATATTATTATTATTTAGCTATATAGATTTTATTAATGATTATATAAGTAATTTTACAAAAAGCGAGATATAAAAAAGAAAAGAAGTTCAATTAAATATGTGTAGGGGAACTTTTTTACTGTCGTCATTAGACTAAATTCATGACATAAGGAATTCGGTACTCTTCATTATACTCCTCCGTGCTTAATGTTCATGTCATTTCTTTTATTTCAACTATCACAAGTTGAGGGAATTTTACAAATAACTACTAATGTATAAGAATAAATATAGTGATGTGGGATCTTGTTTGATTCGTATTATTGCGTAGGTTATAATATCAATCGTTATAATTTCACAAATATATAATTAAAGATATAAACGATACCAAAACATGCATTGGAAAACGAATCTATGAACGTAAGTCAGTAACTGACAGGAACATTATGAAATAGGGGAGTATGAGAATCTTCTAAATTTCATCAATATATAAGATAATGATAAATCATGTGTTTCAGAATTTAGAATTAATCTTACTGTATAAAATTGATTTACGATTGTCATAGTTGTTTATAAAATTTATTACATCGATAATATTGTATTGTATTAGTACGAGTATTGGAGTAATACTATTATGATAATAAAAGATATCTGTTGTCTAAATTTTGCTTAAAAAAATAGATTTCGTTAATGTGTTATATTATATAGATTGATATTAACATTTATAAAAATATAAACTATATATGATAAGAAGAATCTTCCTAGAATTACGTAAGATATTATTTATTATTATTAGCTAATATTTAATTAATATGTATTATATAAAAATTTTACAAAAAAAAAAATAAAAAATTAGTTCGGAGGGAAATTTTTTAACCAAAGAACGCCATGTGCACTTCTGGTTTCTGCTTTAGTATATAGTTTATTGATTGATTATAATATATATATATATATATTATATATATATATATATAATATATATATATATAAATATATAGAGAGAGAGAGAGAGAGAGAGAGTCAGGATCCAATGAAAATCATATGTTATTGAAAACGTGAAAAACCAAAATAAATGGGTACATTTTACAATTTAAGGGTTACATACAAGCAGTTAAGGGGTACACAAGATTTCAGCTACTATGAATGAACAGTACACGCGTACCTTAACCTTCAATGTACCCCAGTTTGAATACAAGTATATACATAGATTAAATCGTGACCGTCCATCTCGAAATCCGACGGTCAATATTAAAAGTTTTAATTTTAACAGTACTTAAAACTATTCGTGGTTTAACTACAAACTATCGTGTGTTTAACGGTCAATACTAATATATAAGACTACCCAGAAGTAAATTCAAAAAAATAACAAGAAATAAAACAGTAAACTTAAAAATTACAGGTTTAACTGTAAAAATTGTAGAGCAACTGCGAATGCAAAAGAGATATTGAACAATAATTTGGACAAACGAAATTTTTTATTATAATTTTAATTTTTTTGAGGTATACAAGCGAAGGTACGCTAGTTAGAGTATCTAAATGACTACTCCGAACTGCGATGCCCCAACAAGCACATTACATTGCCTTTTATAGCAGAAAGAAACGGAATCAAGAATAGTACAGGGGAGCAATATGATTACAATTTTGAACCAATTGGATTTCATATATATATATATATATATATATATATATATATATATATAGGATCAAATGAGAAGAACCCCTAAAATGAGAAGCGTGAGAAACAATCTTGATGGTGGATTTGAATGAAGGGCAAGATTATTTCACCAAAAAAGTAAATGGCAAATTTATACATGAATGTGCATATTTTATACATGAATGTGCATATTCATAAAAAAAATGCACTTCATGGAAATCGTGCACATTCACTCTTTATGCACATCCTAGCCGTCCATCTTAAAAATCAAGGGCCAAGATTGCTTTCTCACACTTCTCATTTTATGGTACTTCTCATTGGATCCAAACCCGTGAGTATATATATATATATATATATATATATATATATATATATCCTAATCCTAATCCTAACAAAGAAAAAAGAGCCTTAGAAATTACTGTTCATAATGAACAGTGAAGGGACGAAAATACCCCTCTACCCCCACAAAAATATGCTAGCTTCCACGTGTTACTCATGTAATATCGGAAGATGTGTTATCCAAACGATTCTCCTAAGATGTGCTCCCCCTTTTGCTCCCCCTTCATGCTCCCCATTTCTTCCCCCTTTCTTTCACCTCATTTTTTTGCTCGTTTTTTCTCCCACGATCGTTTCCCATAGAGTTTTGGCACCCATTATGGTCGTCTATGTTTTGGGGTCGGTGGTGATGGGTGTTGGTGTGAAAGGGCGAGGTTGGTCGCCGGTAATGCTACCCGCATGCGACCCATGGGGCTGAAATAGGGTGTGAAGGTGGGGGTTTTGGTTGGATTGGTGGTGGCGGTGATCTATCGCCGGCGGGGTTTTCAAGGCCTTGGTTTGTGTGGTTCATTTCTGGGTTTCTGATTTTCATTTCTTTACTTATCAAGGTTCGATTTTATTTTAATTTTAGGGTTTTGAATTAGGGTTAGAGTTTTCGATTTGATTGCTTGTTTGTTTACGATTTCAGGGAAATCTTCAATTTCTGATTCGATTTGAAGGAGGTGCTACGATTTTTTTGTCATTTTAGGGTTTTGATTTTTATTGTTTGTTCTTTTTTCGATTTGTGGGTGGTGTAACAACAAATGCAGCACCACCGGATACTCTGTCATGGGAGAAGTAAGTCCCACGCATAACTATAAATCTTATGTGAGTAAGAATCTTATGTGAGTAGGCTTCTGATTAGTGTTTTATTTGTTGATATCTTAATCTTAATTTATTTCACAAGGTCATTTCCAGCTTCTCCTATTGAGTATTTGATATATGACTGAGTTTTGTTAATTCATTCAAATTCAGGTGGTGATTGTGGTTGTGTGTGGGTTTCAACTTCAGGGTTCGTCCTGGTTGATGGGTCGACTGGCGTTCGTGGCTGGGCGGGTAAGGGTTGCATTTCAGATTTTTTTCTTTGTGTTTTTGTAAGCTTGTATGGGTGTGTTTCTTCATTTGCGACTTGTCTTCGTTTTTCCGTATGATTAATAGGGGTTTGATTTGTGTTGTATCCGATTTGTTAGGGTTTATGTGATGTGAACTTTGTTGAGAAATCTCCTGATGATGCTGATGAAGTAATTAAAAGGTGAGTGATTTATTTATGTTTTCATTCTTAGTTCTAGCTATGGATTTTTCTGGGTTAATGCAGCTTGTAATTAAAATTTTACTTCTATTCAATTTCTTTGTTCAATCATTGGTTCAATGTTAGTGATTCAGAGAATGTTGTYAGTTGTGGCAGCATGGATTATGCTTTGGAACTGTTGGCGACAAGCCCATATGCTATGTCCATTGAGAGGGTGTTTGCTTTGTTAGTGATTGTTAAATTGTTTGTGATTGTTAGTTCTTTAACAATTTTTTTTCGAAAAACTTGCAATCTTTCATAGATCTGATCGACATTTTGAATGTATAAAATTCATTACATTTTGTGGGTTGACATTGCTTTTGGCCGTTATTCAACTAATCRAATTATTTGGTTGATATATATAACTGTCCTGGAGGGATTTTTAGTCGAATATTTTTTCTGGTTTTGCCCTTAATTTTGTAGTTGGTCAGCCTTTTTCCTCTTTTTTAATTGTTGATGTTATTTTCCCCAATTTTTTTGATTTCTTTTATTATTGTATATGCCCACAGATTCGTTAATAAGGGCAGATGGTTTATGGGGTGAATTTATGAGCAATGGGTCCTTTCTCTATCATGGATGCTTCATGAGAAGAGTCATTGGCTTGTAACTTTAGCTATGGTAAGTTTTTGAGAACCAATCATGCTTGCAATTTCCTTATGTTCTTACGTATCGTGATCATGATCTCAGACTTTATTGTGTGCTTGTGTTGATTTGTTCTTATGTGGGTGATTGTTGTTTAATTTTGACTTTGATGGCTTTGAATTGTATATTTTTTTGTGAAAGTTTCGATTTTTATCAAATTTAGACGAAAAAGGCTGGGTTTTTACCTTTGTTTAGTGTTGCATGATTTACTTCTGACTTTTAATTAGTTTTAAATTGTAGTTTTGTTGCTTTCAGTGACAACTCAAAGCCGATCCTTGAGGGAGGAATTAAGCTCCTGCATTTTAGGCCGGTGTGTTTGTAACAATTTAAGAGGGAGTGATAGCAATAGGGTGTGTTTATGACAAGTTTCATTGTCACTATTGCTAATTTGTTTTTGCTAATCAATCAATCAATCAATCAATCATAGCTTTCATCCCATTAATAAGAACCCACTAAATTTGGCCTTTTATGAATTTGGGGTGTATTTTCAATACAATTAACTAAAACAAAATCAATATAGTATTAAATAAGTCAAAAAAGAAGAAAACTTTATGAAAAATAGACCAAGTAAAAGGTATACCTGATTAATCCTAATGCAGCCTGAAATAAGCCAGCAAATAGAGTAGAAGTGAAAGCGAGGTTGAGATAAAGAAGAGATTTAGCAACCGGTGAAATAAATTCAGAGAGTAAAGCTGTCAATGGCTTCTATTTTATTTTTATTTTTGAATTCTATAGCAGAACACTTGGTTACATGAGAGATCGTGAATAGCGTCAAAAATACAAAAAATGTTACAATAAAAGTGGAATAGAGAAAGTATATACTCATAACTATACTTCAACAAAAATATTTTTGGCTAATAAAAGAAAAAAAAATTACACACAAAAAAGCCGGTAAAATACAGGTTTAAGATACATCTATCAGTGCCAAACATCCCTAATCGATACTTGAACTTCTTCAAGTGTCTTTCCCTTTGTTTCTGGCAGCAATTTGGCCATAAATACAAGTGTCAATGCACAATTACCAGCCAATATGAAAAATGTCCCCGAAACAACAATTGGTACATATTATATAAACATGTTATTAATTTATTACACGAAAGCGAAAAATGAAATAATTTTGCAGTAAATATTCATAYAGATGATTAATTTACTAGAAGAACTCCATTCCATAGAAAAGTTGAAGACGAAAGAAACAAGCCATCCTGCTAACTGTGCTACCACAGTTACAATTGTACCTGCTGTGCCTTTTATGTTCAAGGGGAATATCTGATAGTAGGATTGATTCCAACAGATTAATTAGCACTTACAATATCAATTAACTAACACTTGCATAATAACTTCATAGCAGGAAGTTGCATATAAACCTCAGAAACTATGCTGGAACATGCTCCGCCGATGCCTATTGGGTATGATGCAATATAGGTCTGCAGAAGTAGGGGAGGGAAAAAATCATCTTCAGACTCAGGAACTGTTTTTCTTTTAAGCTATTGGGTTTAAGGTAATGGCATTGAGATTCGCACATCAATTTGTTAGCAATGACCTTACTATTATGTCCCGCTTCTGATGTTTCTCATATGTGACAGCCCTTCTTAAGGTTCATACAGTGTTAAGGTGTCACCAGTCACCACTTTACTAACCAAGATGAGGGATCGAGCAAATTGGCATACAAAGTATGAGAAAGGATGGAGGAAAATAAAAAATGACTAATGATCCTTAAGTGTTTCGAATGTACTTCGTATATATCTTTTGCATATTTGACTTAGATGGTGAAGAACCATGCAGAATTTTTTCGTCTCTCATGAGTCATGAACATGGAACTTAGATTGATTTACTTGAGGTGCCTGGGTATCTTATGCATATATTACTACCAACTGAATTTTATATAAATGAATTCTTCAGGGCCAGCGCATCTCCTTGTCTCAGCAAATCCAACAGGTTACTGACACAATTGAGTTGTTCATGATGAATATGGGAGAAGATGATGCAGTCCATCACATCTCTGAGTCAATCTTCTATATCTCTATTGGAATCAATGATTACATACATTACTATCTTCAGAATGTGTCAGGATTCCAAGCTTTGTACAGTCCTTGGAGTTTCAATCATTTCCTCGCGACCTCATTGAAGCAAGAAATCAAGGTAACAATAGCATGTGTTTAAAAGAATAATTCAAGTCCAATTGGAGTAGTTTTCATTTGGAAAGTTTTGATTGATAGATATCTCTGATTTGTTTTTCTAACATGTGTTTCTCAGAATATGTACACGAAAAATATCAGGAAAGTGGTGGTAATGGGAGTTGCACCTATGGGATGTGCTACTCACTACTTATGGCTGATTATTATTTTTTTCATGTTGATAATTTATAGTTTGTTTATTGTTGATTTAGTTTTCTTTTGTTGGAAATCCAGGCTGCCTGATAGGTAGGGAGCTTCTAATGGTCCTGATTCAAAGAGGATATGACGTTCTAAGTTTGTGTTTGTACTCTTGTATCAATTTTATGAGCAACTTATGTAGCTGCAGGTTCCGTTCTTGAGGTAACATGTTTAGCACAACAATATCGAGCTACTTTAATCAATTTATGTCCTTAAGTAGTATTCTTTTGTGAATTGCATTCCTCATGCAGTCAAGCCAAGGTAGAGTCAATTGCATTGGTGCCCTGTACTCCTGTTTGGTATTTTAACAATTTGATTTCCCAATGGTAGTGAGAACTTTAAAAATATTGGTACGAAGTTCATTAGAGGCAGTTTATTTAACTATAGGTAGCTTTAAGTTCATTAGTGAGAACTTTTNAATGGTAGTGAGAACTTTAAAAATATTGGTACGAAGTTCATTAGAGGCAGTTTATTTAACTATAGGTAGCTTTAAGTTCATTAGTGAGAACTTTTAAAAAATTAGCGGAATAAGCTACCTATAACTTATTTAGCTATAGCAAATTATTTAGCACATTATTTTTATTTGTTGTGGACTTTTCTTATAGCCAATCTCACGTATGGGATAAGGCTTTGATTGACAAATTGGTGTCCTTCTCTCCTAACCATGCATGTTAGACAACTATTAATTCCAATTTTGCCAACTGTTACTACTTTACCTTTGCTATGTTACATGTTTATTGAAAACACCCTGCAGGACATATTTGCTTCCATGATAACAGAAGCAGGTTTTCAGAAGGTGGAATATGACAATCTTGTTAGTGGAGTTGTTGCCCTCCATTCAGGGGTGAAGATATAGGTATTTCCTGTATACTGTGAATTTTCTATTTTTGTGCTGAGGAAATCTACAGATGAATTTGTCTGTGTTGTCAATATTACTCAGTGTTGACTATTGAGGCTTAAGTTGAGAAATGTTATGTTGTACACATGTTGGTATTGTTTCGCAGGAACACAATTGGGTGTACCATTGGTGCGAGGAGTTCTAGAGTACATAAATTAGCAGCGTGTTTGTGTTAGTTAGCAAATTTGTCGAATTTGAAGATGGAACCGAAATTCTCTAGGTAGATGTTTTTTGTAAAGAACTAATGACACTATCTTTGTAATATATACCTATACAATTCTTTTAATGAATGCCTATTAAAATTCTTGCTCGTAAATTATATAATCGAAGAGTGGAGGGCATTGATGGGGTATAGAATATAATACAAACCTAAAAAGTCAATGACAAAAGCTTGCAAAGACGTTCTCTATACTCTATATATATAACTTTACCCAGGGGTGTATTAGCCATTAGGTTAAACTAGACAAAGGAAGAAGATAAATGGAAGTGCAGCAAAAGAGAGAAAACACTACCTTTGCGAAAACCAGATTCTAATTCTGATATAAACTTCGCATGCTTTGGCAAAATAGTTGCATCCTTCAAAAACTTCTAAACCTTCTTGTTCTAAGTCTTCTTCATGCATACACACACAACACTTACTCATTTTCCCAGTCATTGCAATTTCTACATGTCTCTGCATCAATCTTGGATAGCCATTGTCACATCACACCTATGCAAAGAGTCCCACTATAGCAACTCAATCATTTGCGAAAATAGAAAATAACTTAAATAGTTCAATTTTAGGTTTTAATTAAGCTCTAATATTGGCATATGGATTTTGCCCAAGCTAAGCTTCATAATTTAGTAGATAACTACCTTATTCAAACAAGATATCATTGAGTAAAGAAATTTCCACTTTTTTATAATCTTCTTCAACGCTTACTTCTTCAAATTACTTTTAAGAGAGGATGACTTCTTCAATTTACTTTTGTGCATTATTAATTGGAAAAATTGATCTTTAAATTAGTTACAACTTAGGATGATTAAAATGAATTTTTCGAAAAAAAATCTTAAATTAAAAAAATACTTAGTACATAAATTTTTTGTATTTGTCGATAAAAATTAAATATATATTTCCTAAAGTAGTATAAATTTAGAAATTTGTAATAAAACTACACATAAAATTAGGGCTAGACATGCTTATTTAATGCTACTTCCTCCGTTTCCTTTTGGTTTTCTTGTTTGGAATCGGGGATATATAGAATTCAGAAAACCAAATCTTTCATTAATAAAATGGGATAATTTAATAAGATTCTTATTTAAAAGAGATTTATTGACTATTTATTTAGTAGAATGGGAAAAGGTAATAAATGTTTGTTGGAAAGCGAATTTTGGGAGAAATATAAATAGTAGTAAAATATGATGGAAGAAACATAATAAACTAGATAATACCCGAGCAAATGCTCGGCTTTTAAATAAAATACAAAATACCGTAAATAAATTCAAAACATTTTTTTTAAATGTGATTATTTAACAATAATGTTTTATTTGTGATAATAAATAAAATTATATATGTATATCAATTAATAAATGTTTAAAGTTTTATCCAAAGTACGAAGTACAATTTTTAACCTTAATTAAATGTTTTCTTAGTAATTCTTATGTAATAATAAATAATAATAATTAATAAGGTGGGATGGGAGGAAAATTTGGGAGGGAAAATATATGAAGGGTTGGAGATTGCTTTAGTATATGTTATTAGATTAGATATTGTTGTAGCAAGTAAAATGTCGATGACGTGGCCTGGCTACAATATTTCCCTAGCTTCTGGGTTGAGAGAGGGGTYGAGGCTTCCCGTCGATGCTACCTCGGGAGAGCTGACCTTCTATTGCACGTGAGCTTGTTCTTCGCCGTTCTTGACCTCCTGGCTGAGAAATCCTGAGCGCCTGGCACCTGCACAAAGGAGAATAATCCTATTTGGATTATCTCCCCTCCGATGCTTAAGTAAGTATGGAGTATTGAGAATTAAAAGTGCCAAGCTAGAGAGAGAAAGTAGTTGGGAGTTCT
>SNQN01005920.1:0-10472 GCA_008642245.1 Bassia scoparia
ATATACCTATTAGATTTGGATCTACTCCTTCGCAGGTTACCATCTCGACATTCACATGGTGGATCAACACCTTGCTTTCACTCCATCGCTAATTCCCCCTTTTTGCTCAGATCTCTCTAAAGGGCATACTCTCACAGCTGAAAAATCCCTGAAATGCAACTGATAACACTAGTTTCAAACATACCTGACTGAAAAAGGATTCCCCCTCTTACATCGTTAACTTCAACTAACGAATGCTGAAGACGTTAACCATAAGTACCCACGTGCATACTTACACGAAGAATAAAAAATTGCAAAAATGCCATTGGATATCATATCCAGCCAAATATTCTAGATACATTAGGCAGTTCCCAATTTAAAATAAGATTCTTAGTCACAAAACCAAACATCATACCACCATTCCTTACCATTTTTGGCTCAAATTTGCAGCAGCAAGACATCCACGTTAACATCATCAAAAGACTTATATCAAACAACCACCCATCCAGAAAATTGCACTCCCAAAACTTGCATAACTACATCCCAACTAAGCCCCTAAAACTGCCCCTCTAAAACCTGCCAGCCTTTACCCACRCATTGAACCATAGATATACAACATCCACGGCTACCCCTAAACAGCTCAAAATCAGCCTATATACCACTGTAACAAAAACTACTTCTCAAACGCACACATAATACTCAACAAATAGGTTCAATTTAATTGTTTTTGGTAATTCTCAAAGAAACATCATAGGCCAAAACCAACCTGCTCAATAGACACAAAAATTCCAACAAAAAAAAGAACATTATAATGAGTTAATTCAATACTCAATTAACAAATTTATATTGTATGAATTAACAATTTCAATACTAAATTAACAAAAAAAACACTTGATTAATTGATTGAAGTAAAATAACATTGCAAGAAATTAAAAGAACCTGATAATTAGTTAGTTTCAATACTCAATAACAAATTTATGTGAATTAACAATTTCAACACCAAATTAACATAAGAAAACAATTGATTAATCGAACAAAGTAATATGAACATTCCAAGAAATTAATAGATTATACAACATCGATAAGAGCTTGAACTTTAAAAAAACAAGAAACAAACTTACAATAGGAGACAACAACGACTGATGATACCGCACTGGAGCACTAAAAAGACTGCCGTAACATGAGGAGGTGAGAGCATGACCCATCGATTTCAAAGCAGTGAATTAGGATTTTGCAAAAAACGGAAACAATTAAAAAATTTATTTAATATTCGACACATTGGTCGTCCGCTCGTAGTAATCCCTATACAATTTATTCCTAAAAAATCCCAACTCGGTACCCCACTTCCCAAACGATCACTCTTATCAAACCTGCTAATCAGGTTATCAACTGTTATTTCCCATTCCCCACCCTCCACCCCTTTTCCCAAACACAACCACACCCAACAAAGCAGCAACAACAACCACCACAGAACAGCTTTCTTTCACTTTCTTCTTTGTCTCACCTTTCTCTCTCTCTCTGTCTCTCTCTCTTTTGTCTCTCTCTCTCTCTCTGATCCTCTCAATCATCTCATCTACTAACTCAAAACGATAAAAAATCTCACAAAATCACAAATTCACTCAAATTCCTCACATTTTTCACAATACAATTCTTTTATTTTTCGTTTTAAACCCAAATTTCTGTGTTTCGAACGAAATTAAGGTTTTGGGGTGTTTGGTAAAAAATTTAGATATTCGGATCTTGATTTATCGAAACTTCCTGGGTCGTGTTCGAATTTTGTGGGATATATTGGTACAAAATTTTGGGGAATTTCTTGAGTTTATTTAGGGTGAATTTATTTGGGTTTCCTTGGCAAATTTGTTCGAATTTTGGCAAGTTTAACCTCAATTTTTCGTATACTAAGGCATGGAACTGAGTTCCTAGTGATATTCTTGGATTTTGGTAAGTTTAGACCTATTTTTATGTCCTAAGGTGTGAATTAAGGTTCAAGCTGATTTCTTGATTTTTTCCTCATTGTGTGTTCAAAAATTGGTCGACTTTGTGTGCAATCTGGGCTCATTGTGGTGAGGTTCGTGGGTGGTTGTGGGGATTTCGTGGGTTGGTGTTGTGTGGTGGGGTAGTTTGTGAGTGGGTGGTGTTGTGTGATCGGGTAGTTTTCGTGGGGGGTGGTTGTAGGTGCTAGCGGTGGTGGTTGATTTTTAGGTGTTGGGGTAAAGGAAGAGGGTGAGTGGGTTAGGAAGGTGAAAACAAAAAAGAAAAAAAAGAAAGAAAAAATAAATTAACCTGCTTAGCAGGTTGTAATTCAAGTTTGTTTTGGGAAGTGGGGTACCGATTTGGATTATTTGGGAATAAATTGAATAGGCGATTTACGATGGACGACCAAAAGTTCGGATTATTAAAAATCAATTTCTCCAACTAATATTGCAGCTATATGCAAAAGTAAGTGATATGAGAATACGAGCATGAATTTACAGTGAAACCAAAAAATTGCAATTCAATTAAAAATTTCAATTTCTAATGAACCTAATTTGTGAATTATAAATATATGAGAACATCTAAACGCACATGGCTGCTATCAATGGAGGCCAATACCCAATTACATCGACGAGTAGAGGCGGCCTAATGGCTAGGGTGTTTCAAAAATATCCGATCCGATCATCCGACCGTGATCCGCTTAATCCGATCCGAAACGGATAATCGATCCGTTTTAAGGTTCGGATATTTCGGATCGGATATCCGAAAATTTTCGGATCGGATTCGGATCGGAATTTTTACACTTTCGGATATTTCGGATATCCGAAATATCCGATTTTTTATTAAAAATAATTTAATTAATGGAAAAATAAAAGAAAATAGGTAAAATATATACTTTGATCCGCGAATCCGATTGATCCGATCCGAAATTTGGATATCCGATCCGAAATTTCGATATCGATCGGATTCGGATCGGAAAATAATAGTTCGATAATTTCGGATCGGATATCCGAAATATTTTCGGATCGGATTCGGATCGGTATTTCCCCGATCCGAAAAATTTCGGATATCCGGATTTTCGGATCGGATCGATCGGATTATCCGATTTGAACACCCTACTAATGGCAACTACTAGAGAGGTGATGCGGCATGAGTCCGTGAG
This sequence comes from Bassia scoparia, assembly GCA_008642245.1. Taxonomy (NCBI): domain Eukaryota; kingdom Viridiplantae; phylum Streptophyta; class Magnoliopsida; order Caryophyllales; family Amaranthaceae; genus Bassia; species Bassia scoparia. The sequence goes on from SNQN01005920.1 coordinate 3,116, forward strand.
TCACTTATGGAGGTAGTGGCGTGTGCAGTTATGTGAAGAGTAAAGAAGAAAGAAAGCGATCTTGGAAGGCCGATGGTCACCGTTTYGCCATTAGCAACGGTGAGCCCTAAACATGAGCATGAATGAGATCCATGGGAGAGATTAGAGAAAAAGAACARAAGTGTTTGTGTTATGCTGAGTGCGTGAGTGAATGTGAGGATGAGTGATTCTTTGTTTATCTTGTAAAAAAAATCAATCTTTTTATTCTTTTAATTTTTTAGTTTTTAATCAGTCTTATGAATGATTTTTCCAAGCTCTTATGATTTTTAAAATGCGACTTGTACAATATTAGGGTCTTATGTCTATCATACTTTATGATTTTTCCAAGGTCTTATTATAATATTAAGATTAGCAAGAAATATAAAAGTAGACTGATTAAAAAAAGTATGATAGAAAAAAATAAGAAATGAAAGCTTTGTGTAAGTGATATTGGAATATTTTAAACTGCTAGCTATATTAAAAGTGATACGAAAATATCACCTAAGTTAAAAAAAATTGTGATTTAAAAAGTGTTACCAAATAAGTGATATTGTTTTGACGAGAACATTATCAACTTTCACTAGTTACATATCCAATGTCATACGTATAATATTTGTCATGAGAATATTGTTCCTAAGTTGTGGCTAAAGTGTTATGTTTGCCACGAGCAAGTAACTATCCATGGCATAAGTATAATATTTGCCAATTGAAGTTTTTTTGTAGMAAAAGTTTTAAGATTGCCATGGGAGGGTAAATACTCGTGACAAAGTATATATTTTTCCATGAGAAAATTATTATTTGTGGCAGAAGTGCTAAATTTGCCATGAGAGAGTCATTATCTATCTGTGGCATAAGTATAATATTTGCCACGAGAAGATAATTCCCGTTGCATAAAATTTTCAACTTTTTATAGCTTTGTGCTATAATTTTCTTTCCCGTGGCTAAACAAAATTATGCCACAAATTTAGAATTTTTGTGGCATAATTCGTGGCACAAGTGACGATTTGTTGTAGTGAYAGTCCTCGATGCAAACATACTCACACTATGCAAAATAGCAAGAATTCAATTTTTCGCAATACGGTGTCTCACCGAGACTGTACCCCATGGGGCAGAGGGACCGGATTTGATCCGTCCCGATGACGCCTCACGCCCGTACAGTTTTTTGGCGACTTCACTAGGGAGTTCTTTGGAGTTTTAAACCCTAGAAAACAAGTGGACGAAACTCGAAAAGTCTCGCGAATTCACCGATGTAATATTGAACATGTGGTGCTAGGCATCCTGCATTACGCGATACTTAGGTCATTGGTACTGAATATCCACTTTTTAGGCAACATCTCTCATATAAGTGTGTTCTACACTTGATACAAGACCGGGGGGCTCGCTTAAGATTGACGTTAGTGCACTACCTATGTAACCAACTCTTAGGCTCAATGCTCATTCCCACCATGACACACAGACGAGTGCCCAATGGAGCCGTAATGATTTAGACCTCCTTTCATCATCACAGCGTACTAGATGTGTTAAGGACCGTTCTACGCCTAGTCATGGGACCCTTTTGGACACATCCATAATCTCATTCCACAAATTCTCCATCTTCCCATCCCACTCCACATTCAAAATCATCCTCATTCCACATTCAAGTCCACATTAAAGAGCTCAATGATGACTCAAGGCTAAGTCCGTCTAGTCAAGAGTCCAGTCTAACTCAAGTCTAGTTCGAGTCTAGCCCAAACACTTCAAAACTAACTGAGGTCTTTGTCTAATCCAGCCCTAACACAATTCCAAGTCCTAATTCAAGTCTAGTGAGTCCAAGTACCTTAATCCAGACCAAGGTACTAATCGATGTCAAGTCTAATCCAAGTGTCAAGTCCAATTAATACTTCAAACCAGATCAAGGTACTAGTCTAGTCAAGTCCGACTTTCGAGTCCAATTTGAGTGTAGGACTAAGCACCACAAACCAAATAGAGGTTCAAGTTTGGTCCAGTCTCAAATCATTGTCAAGTTCAAGTCTAATAGGTTTCGATACCTCAAACCAGATGGAGGTTCAAGCATGAGTCTAACCCTGAGTCAACTCACAAGTCAAATAGCCTATCCCAAGAGTCAAGTGGGGCTTCTATGTCTTAGGCAAACAAGGTGCATACCATCAAGGCGAGCTCGTTCCAATTCCCAAGGAGGTTGAGACCATTGGCCATGACAAGGTCGCATGTTATAGTTCACAAGCTCGAGACATAGTCCCCTTAGATCGAGTCAACAAGAGTCTCAATCCTAGCCTTAACATCCCCTTCATTTCTTCTATTGTTGAGTCTATGTCAATTAGGATACCTTCCATCACAATAAAGCCTTCACACCCATCAATTGCAATATCAAATAAAATGGACTCCTTTCTTCTCAAGTTCAAGTTCTAGTATTTTCAATTCGATGATGAGACTATTACCACTAAAAAATCAAAAACTCAAATTTTCAAAATCAATATGGACATGTTCGAGACGCCCTCTTTCTTAGCTCTAGAAAATATTATTTTTCCTTCCATTCACCTAATCACATCAAATTCAATTGCAACCCCTTTGAGCCTATTCAACAGCAAATCAGCCTTTTCCTTTCTCACCTACATCAACCTCACCTTGCGATGGTGCATAACAAAAGACATGTGCTTGGTAGTTTGGTGCAAATGATTATCTTTCTTTTCCTTGAACCCTTCCTAGAAGGTTCCAAGGTGATGAAAACATGTTTTAACATATTGATGATGAATAAACAATAGTAGATCCTCCCTTTGCTTGATGATAGTGATTCTTATATATAGTGCATGTCGTTGGTATTCTTCAACTTTAAGTCGGTTATTAGCTCCGAGATTCTGGCTCCCTTAATACTCGATCTCGATCCCGACCATATATGCATGGAACACCTGCTCCCTATTGTCATGTCGTGGTTATTTACTCTCACGACCTTCTATTCTTCCGGTTCGGCTCCTACCTTCCGGCCTTGATTTGCTCTAGACTCCAACCGCCTTTGACTCTTTCATCCTTCTTATTCCTCGTAGCCTGGCTGACTCCGTCTGAGATTCTAGTGCTAGCTAAATCATGGCACAAAATATGTTGTACACTTGTACTTCAATAATGAATGAATAACTTATGAACTCAACAATTGCGCACATGTAGCAGAGTTATTCAAGTAATTATAGTGCAGTATTAAATTTTTTGTTTGTTTTCTCTTAGCCCTCCTACTATGGCAGGGGCTTCTGAACCATCGGCTAAAGAATTTGATTTACTTCAACGATCGAATAAGAAAGCTAAGAAGAATGATAATAATGATGGAAGTAGTAGGGTCCTGGTTGAGGATGATCCGATTGATGAGTTGCATGAAAATTTTGAAAACCCTAATTTCATGCATGCTAGTGAAAACCCTAGGGGGCCGCCCAACTTAAGCACCCAGAGATGTTCCTATAGCAATGTTGCTAGTGGAAAAAATCGTGCTAATTTTCCTGATGAGGATGCTAGGCTAGACTACAATGAGATTTCTGATGAGGAAGGTGATTTGGACTTGGATCATGATAAGGAAATTTGTCCTACAATTAGAATTACCAAGGAGGAAAAGGCACGATTGAGAAAGCCTTGGTTGCAAGCACTGATTGTCAAGTTGTTTGATAAGAAGGTAAGTTATGCAATATTAATGAGAAGATTGAAGATCATGTGGAGCCTCAAGGGAGAAATTTCTTTGACAGACGTGGATTATGCGTATTATGTGGTCCGAGTCTCTTCGATGGATGACTATAACTTTGTGCGTACTAATGGTCCTTGGCTGATTAGGGATTCACACCTTACAATACGTAAGTGGATTCCAAACTTTGTGCCAGATGAATCTCCAATACGTTTTTTGACAGCTTGGGTTCGTATACCACAATTGCCAGTCGAATATTTTGATAGACAGTTTTTAACCAAAATAGGGGGAAAATAGGTCGAGTGGTACGTATTAATCGAAATACAGAGAGTTGTGACAGGGGCAATATGTTCGGTTCTGTGTGGAGATTGATTTACAAAAACCTTTATTGTCTAAGTTTAGGTTGAATGGTAGGGTTTGGAAAATCCAGTATGAAGGCTTGAAGATGATTTGTTTTCATTGTGGAAGATTAGGGCATAAAGATGTGGAATGCCCTTTGGTTATCTCTGAAGAGTCTGGTGCGTTGGAATAAGAGAAAGTCACACAAGGAAACAAAGCGACTGAACAGGGTAACGGTGAGGTCGACGAAGGAGTGTATGGTGCCTGGATGATGGTTCAACGGCGAGTGAGAGCTCCCCCCTCTAATCTGAAAGGGGGTAAAGCTTCGTCTACTACTTTGCACGGGGCTGTTCAACGTAATAATTCTACGACTGTAGAAACTGACCCAAGCTCAAAACAACTTTTGCATAAAGGGACTTCATTGAGGTAGGCTGATAGGATACAAAGGATTCCTAGCATTCAGAATGGGTCGAGATTTTCTATCCTGGGAGGAGATATTGCGGAAAATACGGATAATAATGGAAATAATATGGATATAGTGCCAAATGATGAGACAATTTCTCTGGATAATACTGAAGATATTAATGGGAGTATTCGAAAGGAGAATACAACTATCTTGCATAGAAGCTATAATAATTGGAAGCTCCTAGAGGGTGTGATAGGAGATAATAATTTGGATAGTAATATGAACAAAAATAAGATAGCACAAAAAGATTTTTACCATGGTTACTCAAAGGATATTCCCCCAGATTATAATACGAGTGCAACAGTAATAGCTCCCAAGAAGAATGGAAGCAAGCCCAATAACACTGGAGTTGTTTATGCCTCCAAAAGTCAAGTTGTTCCTGGAGTCAGTCATGGAGGGACCAACGATGGTGACTGTGCACCAGTTGATCCACAAAACCGAAGTAAGATTTGAAGCTTTACTTCCCCCAATGAATCAGCCTCCGACTCTTTTGTCCACGGTGAAGCTCCCTCTGGAGTTAGTGCACCCCATGAATGATCTTCGGAAGATGTTTATGGAGATGCTACCGAGCGTTCCGGTTAATGCGTATGATAGGTACCCTTTTTTCCAAGCTTTTGATATGTCTATTAAAATTATGATGTGGAATGTTCAAGGTGCGGGTAGTCAATCCTTTTTTACTATGATTAAGGAATTAATTCGTATTATAGACCTACTATTTTGGGATTAGTCGAAACACACATAAGTGGGGAGACAGCTCAAAGGGTATGCGATAAAATTGGTTATTATGGTCAGATGCGGGTGGAAGCTCAAGGGTTTCGAGGAGGTATTTGGCTATTTTGGAGGAAGGAAGAGGTGAATGTGTCTTGTTTTGGGTCTAATTCACAGCACCTTACAGTTCTGATTGAGAAGCAACAACGGGAGCCGTGGATCTTTTCGGCAATTTATGCAAGTCCTGACTCAACTTTAAGGAAAGAATTGTGGAGTGCCTTAGAGGATATTAAAAAGAGTTACACTGGTCGTTGGTTGTTGGGTGGTGACTTTAATGAGACTAGCTCTATGGAGGAGAGAGTTGGGGTTGGAGGTAGTGAGATGCAGAGAAGGTGTAGGTTGTTCAGTGAATGGTTAGAAAATAATGATTTCATAGATCTTGGGTTCTCTGGATAGTAGTACACTTGGGCTCGTGGAGAACAAAGTGAGCATTACAAGGCGGCTAGACTTGATCGCTTCGTATGCAATGATTACTGGAGGTTAGCATTTGAGGAAGCCAGTGTGAAGCATCTTCCAAAGTGTGGCTCAGATCATTGTCCTATCATAATAAGTTCGAATGGTTTTGCGCCGCTTCCATCTTCTCTTCGGCCTTTTAGATTTCAAGCTTCTTGGTTAACACATGAGGCATTTAATGAGTTTGTGAATAATAATTGGGATCGTTCGCGTCGGCCCCTTTGATTGAATTCCAATCTTTATTTTTACAAAAGTTGTTAAAATGGAATCGTGAGGAGTTCCATAATATATTTAATAAGAAGAATCAACTGTGGGCTAAACTGGAAGGTGTTCAGCGTAAGGTGGCTCAAGATGGTTGGAATCAAGGGCTAATTAAATTAGAAAGTAAGTTACGGCAAGAGCTTGAAGATGTGCTCTTTGAAGAGGAAGTTTTGTGGTTCCAAAAGTCTAGAATGGATGCTATTAGGGACAGTGATCGTAATACAAAATACTTTCACCTCTCTACTAACATTAGACGTAAAAGGAATAGGATAGAGATGTTACAAGTCCCCCGGGGGAATTGGGTATCGGACCCTTCTTTGGTGAAAAACATGGTCTTAGATTTTTGGAAACAATTATTTACTGAGGAGCAGCCAAACTATCAACAACATTGCCTCACCCCTAATTATTTTCCAAATATTTCGGATCCGGACATTTCAAGATTGACTAGGCAGTACTCTCCTTGCGAGATTGAACATGCAATTCATTTGATGAAAGCTTTTAAAGCTCCAGGCCCTGATGGTTTTCAACCGTTGTTTTATCAGAGATATTGGGATATTGTAGGTACGAATGTCAATACTCTAATCTTGAATATCTTGAATGGACAGGGTTTTCCAGAGGACCTAAATCGTGCTTTTCTAGTCCTTATACCCAAGCAAGATAATCCTCAGTTTGTGCACCAATTTAGGCCAATAGGGTTAAGCAATGTGATTTACAAGATGATAACTAAGGTGATTGTTAATCGCTTAAAGCCTATTTTGCCAAGCTTAATTTCTCCTACTCAGTGTAGTTTTGTGTCGGGGAAACAGATTACGGATAATATTATTATTGTACAAGAAATGCGACATACAATGAGGAATAAAACTAGTAAAACTGGATTTATGGCCATCAAGATCGACTTCCAGAAAGCTTATGACCGCATTAGTTGGRGTTTTATTCGCCATATTTTGGAGGAGATGAGACTTCCGAATAATATGGTAGAGCTGATTATGACTTGTATCTCTTCGACGTCGCTTCAAGTTCTTTGGAATGGTGAGCAGACAGAAAGTTTCAATCCGTCAAGGGGTATCCGTCAAGGTGACCTCCTTTCACCATATATTTATGTTATGTGCATGGAGAGGTTGGMTCWTTTGATCGACCAAGCTATTAATCTGGRCGCGTGGAAGCCTRTTCAAGCTAGCAGGTTTGGGCCTGATATCTCTAATCTTGCATTTGTTGATGATTTAATTCTTTTTGTCGAAGCTTCAGAAGATCAGGCTAAAATAATTATGGCTGTTTTACACGAGTTTTGCGAGGCATCGGGCAGTCGTGTGAGTGTTCAAAAATCAAAAGTCTATTTTTAAAAAAAAAAAATTAGAGATGTCACAAGACAAGGAATTTGTCATACCTTAGAGATGGAG